>DWGR01001232.1:0-16981 GCA_018247715.1 Heliconius burneyi
AGCACGTAAATTTAATTGAGACATAGAGACTTGCTCATAAGCGCTTAAATGTTTTCGTTTCAAATGTGTTTTTAAATTAGCCATCGAGGTTTTGTAACTGTAAATTTCTCCACAATTATTACATTTAACTTTTTTTTCTAAAAGGTCAATTTTAAAGAAAAAATCCCATAAAACACTTGAACTTGAGCGCGACATTTTTCTTTTAAAACTTAAAAATAATTATAAAAAAATTAACTGAATCTAATTCTTATTATTAAATTCTTTTTCATTCAGTTTCATAAGTTTATAAAAAAATAATTTAACAGTCCAAACACTTTGTTCACAATTCAAGTCAAGTCAACGACTTTCGTTAATCGCCACTTATAAACTGTCTAAATTTCTAAAACTTAAATATTTTAAAAATACGTCATAGATATTTACACTTCATAGAGATGTAGTTTTAAGGTAAAATAATTATGGATTTATTTATTACAATTTATTTATTATTCTTAGTTTCATGCTGTATCTCTCACATATCAGAGTGGGTATAGGGATCCTAGGAATATAGAACGTGAAAATATCAAATATTTAATTTCCTCGAGTGGGAATTGAATCCATAACCAAACGTGTTGACAATCGTACGCTTGTGCCTTGACGTGCACTTTTTATACTTCACACATAAAACATTACGTAGACATAGTGTACATTACACTTCGTTATTTTTCAAGTTACTTTATAAAAAAACCGTTGAATGATTAAACGTAGTTATACGTGGTATGACAAAATTTTGCAAGTATAAATATGTTTATCCACAAATTTCCCGGAAACAAGTCACATCAAGGCTAAAGGCACACTAAAGTCACAATCGTTTTTTATTTTAACATATCAAATATTCTAAATTTTGTACGTTCCAAGTTTCATTGGTTAAGTAGTTTTTAATATACAACTATCAACACATTTCTGGAAGGAATAAACTTATATTCACTCTTTCAGTTATCAGATCTTTAAAATAGATTTGTTTGTTTAATTTAAATTACTAAATAATAACGCTTACTACGTTTTAGGCTTTTTTTTGTCATAACAAAACAATAATACACGTAGGTTTTTCTGAATGTTAAAAAAAAATATTTATAATTACTTTTAACTCCTTACAATTTAACGTGGCCATTTACATTTTTGGTCCCATGGCGTGTGTAATAAAAAAAAATTGTTTAATATCATCGATATAAAAATAATATTCGATCAAATTGCATACAAATTCAAATCTTGCCGTCTCTTTTTTCTTGCAGAACGTGCTTGAATATAGCCAGATGCAACTATACTAGTGTCGATGTAAAAAAATATATAGAATTTTTTGGTATTTTCAAAAATATTATGTACAAATATTTTCATCTCATACAATTTAACTTGTGCATTTATATTTAAAAATCACTTTTTTTCGTTTCATAGCGTGTGTAATAACAAAATATGTTTTTATTTCAATTACCGAAATAAAAATAATATTCGATCAAATTGCAGAAATACATATTAAAGTACTACCGTCTCTTTTTTTGCGGAATGTACTAAAATAGTAATATGGTTTTTTCTTGGAATTTTGATATATATTATTTATAGTTTAACTTCTGCATTAACGTTTTAAGAATCGTTTTTTCGTTTCATTGAGTGTATAAAACAAAACTGTACAATATTTTTGTTTTGGTAAATATTAAAATAATATACGATCAAATTCGTATTCTCGTCTCTTTTTTTCTTGCGGTGCGTACTATAATAGAGCGAGATACAGCTGTGCTAGTGTCGATGTAACTTGATTTGTACTTACTGCTTACTGTCATGAAACTACGTATATGAAATAATGGTTATGTGTACAGGCACATACGTAGTTTCGAATAACAGCGTAGCTAGCCGGGTTTCGAATAACCGCGTAACTAGTTACGCGGTGATTTGTCTCGTATGCAGTTTCTGAAACTGGTGACGTTACATTACGCCCATGGGTAGGCTATAGTATAGTTATATGCCTGACTGAGTTGGTTGAGGGTTTGAATCTTTCTTGAAGAAATATTATTTCTTTAGCTCTAGTGAGATAAGCCTACTTACACTATGGCCCGTATTTATAAATTGATCTCAAGTTCGCTCTCAAGATTGACCTCAGAGTTGAGAGCGGTTTATAAATACGGCCCTAAGTCACTTAGGCAATAAGTGGATTATAGAGTAATATATTCGGTTGTTTACAGCTAGGCGCAGCATAATAGCGCCCTCAAAAATGATAAGTAAATAAATAATAAACAATAACAAGCTACACGCTCGTAACGTCGCAAGAAATACCTAATATTATGTAACATTCATAATTTTCGAGATAAAAGGTCGAGCGCATCTGGCTAATCCTCAAATATAATACAAAAGTACACAATTTTTGTAACTACCCTCGTTAAAGGAAAGCATGAGGGTACTTATGCAAAAATATTTGGCGCAACCCCTTTCTAATTTAACATTAAAAATTATCTAATAAAGTGTTTTTAAAACATAATTTTAATATTTTATAAGGTAGGGGAGAGGACGGGAGGTTTGTTGTTCCACCACTTTCTATCTATTTAAAGAAAAGTGGAGAAATTTAATGTCAAACTGTGTCCTATTGTTTTTTTTAGCTTTACGCTTGTATTCCATGCATAACAGTGAAGATAGAGGGAGCTTAGTGTGACTCGCCGTTAGAAAAGCATTCAACTAAGCAGGTAGAGGGAACCTACTACCGTAATATTCCGTTCCCTACCTTGCCACTCAACCCCGCCCATTATCTTGTTACCAGAACGAGAAGTGAAAATAATTTATTCACCCAGAGTGAAAATTAAACCCACAACAGGCACGGTTGCAGCCAGACTATATGCCGCTGCATCACGACGGTCTCAATAATATTTTTAATTTTGTTTTAAATTATTTTTATAATTTCAGACCACCGGACTATACTAAAGGTATTTTTCAAACACTTGGCTTTAAAGAATTCCACGAATATTTAATGCTAACACCTGAAATGAAGAATAGCGAAGAAGGTAACAAATTACTACAAGAGAGTATAGACAACATGAAAATGGGTACGAGAAGGTATGCGAGAAGACAGAATAAAATGGTTAGAGGACGGTTCTTGGATCATCCCACTAGAGAGGTAATGTTTATTGTTTTTTTTTTAAGTTAATTTTTGTGTTAGCTTCACGCTGTATCCCGCTATATGTCAGGGAATTTACTGTTAAGAACTTTGTTCACCAGTTTCCATTTATATTATAGAGAAGTAATCGTTTCATTTTAAATATTTTTTAAAGTAATATCGAACGATTGCGCATAATCAGTTATTATATTAACTTTAATAAATGAATTTTGCTTCAATATCCATAGCATGCTTGATTATACAATATGTATAATTTTCGCAGTTATTTTATATATTTTCCTGGTTTAACGGCTTGTTATTATATGAATGTTTACATACAATCGAGTTTGAATAAAAATGCAATAACGAATTGTTTACTATTGCATAATTAAATGTAATTACTAAAATATTATTTATAGTAAACGCATTGTAATTTACAAAAAATAAAAAAGCGCCATCTCGTGTGTAATAGCTGTATATCCGAGTCATGATGAAAAAACTTACGTCATCTATTGTCGACTAGAAATACTATTTAGTTTATATATTTTTATAATAGATGTCGCTTATTTTCAGATACCTTCGATTTACGAATTGGATACAACAAATATAAGCGAATGGAATAATGAAGTTAAAAATAAAGCAATTGACATTATAGAAACGTTTATAAATAAAAGTAAATGCCAATATGAACCTTTAAAATCAAATATAAATCAAGAAAGAACTAATATCAACGTACATTCAAGCAATTACTGTGATATTTGTGAAAGACTCATTATTGGGGACCGAGAGATTGTTATTCATATGAATTCTCAGAAACATAAAAGAGCTCTAAAACGCAAGCAGAGACTAGGCTTATTACCTAAAGATAATGAGAAAGAAGAAAAATCTCAAGATCAATAAATTTGTATTTTTTGTTGTTACTACTGATTGACATTTGTATGTGTGTTAGCATCCGCTATTTAGCAAATTTTGTTTTATGTGACTATGTGATATGTTATAATAATAGTAAAAGATACAAAATAAATAAACTAAACAAAATCTTTTATTTCTATACTACTATTTACAACATAATGTTTAAATATCCGCTTCTATATCAGTAATAAGTTTTTTAGGTGCCCTTAAATCATAACTTTCAAATTCAGGATATTTTTGGATAATTTCATAATAAGCGTGACACAGTCTACCAAATTCACCGTTTGCTATTTGATAAGGTCTCGTAATAGGATCTAGGTCGGCCATTTTATACATTCTGAGTGCCATTTCTTCTCTCACTTCTTCTGGAAATAAAGTTTGAGCCCCCCTTATAGAATATTTTTGCCTCATGGAAAATATCTGCCTGGTGACCTTTTCAACAAGCTTAAATGGTAATTTTATAATTGGTTGTTTTAATGGTGTCAAAGTCACCACTCCCACATCTACATCAGGCTTTGGAAGGAATGCTGCTCCTGGTATATCAAATTTGTATTTCACATTACACCAATTCTGACACATTACTGATAACCTACATCTTTGCTTATGCATTATAGATGCTGCCATTCTCTCGGCCACCTCCTTTTGAAATGTAAGAGTCATTCTAACCCGTCCAAATGACCAAGGTCCTTCCTTCTTAGACATCATTTCTAACCATCTTATAATCAAAATAGTTGATACACTAAACGGTAGATTACCAATAAGATTAACAGGTGGAGGAGCATCTGTCCATTCTGACTTAGCATCTTCAGGAATAAAATGTGCAATGTTTGTTTTTAAAATGTCACCAGTAATTATGTCCATATCTAATTTTCCTCTGCATGCATCTGCTAAAAGTTCTAAAGTTGGTATAAAACGTTGATCTTTTTCAACTAGGATAAGTTTTCTAGGTGCTTGCTGTATTATAGATCTAGTTATGCCACCAGGCCCTGGTCCTACTTCACAAACTACATGATTCTGTATGTGTCCAGCAGCTCTTACAATTTTGTCAATTAATCTTGGCTCCATAAGAAAATTTTGAGACAGCTCTTTAAGGGCACGTAACTTATAAAGTCTGATGACATCTTTGATACTGGGTAGCGGTGGTAACCTAAACTGTAAAGCTGCTTTAGCTGCAGCCATTACTGCTGTACTTTTACGGGTTCCTCGAAGTCGTCAAGGAAAGTTTCCTGTTTAACAGCAAATATTGAATACATATAAATACTAAATACTCCGGCACCTATAGCCAAGCCAGTAAGTCTATTTCGTCTTGAAATATGATGCAGTTTCTGCACACGCTCGCGGTTCTTTTCTTCAATAATTTTCATATAATCCAACTCTGCCTTTTTAAGCACTGGATCTTGTCCCCCAGAATTATTCTTAGGGCTTATATTGGAGTCTCCCATTACGAGAAAAAAATATATACCCCTAACCTCAAATTCGACAAGAAGTCACAGATTATATGTGTTATGAATATTGTTATTGAACAATGAATGAATGAACATGTGCAATATGTTACAGATTATTAATAAAATAATAAATAACACAACAGATAATCAAAAAGACTAAAATGTAAAACTCCTTTCTTTTTATGATGTTTGTAAAGTAATAATATTACTAAAGTAGCCACTTATTAACATTTTTTGTGCTATCAACTTTATCCAATAAAATTCAAAGAAGAAACCATATAAAGTCCATTATAATAAAATGTGTTTTTAAAAGTCATTTGTACTTACAAGAACGCATCAATATAATACAAATTTCATAATTTATTTATGAAAGTAAGTTTATTTGTGACGCGTATTGAAAATCATTATTTCCTCCTTCATATCATTTTATTGTTTCAATATTTCACAATTATATACATATCTTATTATCAACTTTTACAATAATCTAAAAATTCAATTGAATAAATAAACAATAATATTACGAGACAATTGCAGAGTATCGTATAAAGTTTATAAACACAACAAAACCAGCTGTTCGTGACGTCCGCCGCGCGAGCATGCGCGCAGCCATCTTTATCTAAACAAAACCTCTCTTTCACGCATACACTAAAAGTAATCATCAATTCTCGCCTCGCGTTGTATACGACAGGTCGGATTTTGTGTTATTGTGTAAAATAATGCCTTTTATCTCGAAGGACTGGCGATCACCTGGTGAAGAGTGGGTCAAAACACAGGAAGGATGGGAAAAGAAGAAAGTTCTAGAATGCACCGCTCAGAGGTAAGTGCTAAGTGTGAATTAGTTACAGCAATCCTTTGTTCATTTCACCGTTCGACGCAACTAAGCACGAACTGTTTATTTCCTTAACAAATATTTTACACTAACGCTTTTATTTTAATGATTGAATGCTAGTTTGTTTGTTATTTGTATTACAGATACGCCGCTATATCTAACTTTAATAACTCGGACGATAACCAGCAAAAATGGTGAGTTCCTATTAGTACTTCTATTTACATGGCGATCAGCTGTGCTTTGTTGTGAACGTATTGATTTGTGTGTATTAATGACGTTAGAATGTAGTGTTGTGGTGTAACTTGAATATTGAAATGTTTCTTTAAAACTTCGAGTAATCTTTTTTTTAATGGCACTTAAATATAATAATTTAGGATTAATCATTCTTTGAAACTCGCCGTTTTATATATTATTAACGGACGTAAGTCCGTTTTCCCCGGATGACTGACTTAAAGTAATCTATGTATACTTCTTTCAATGATATTAATAAATGTAAATTTTGTTCAGGGAATAGGTGATTAAGTAAAAAAAACCATTCACTTGTCATTACTTACACTTGACATAATATCGTTTGACACATCGAGTATGAATATTAAATTGAATGCCAACAACATAAAAAATACATTTATCTAATAATATTAGAACTAATAATATATACCTATTGATTAATATATGAATAAGATTTGCTTTATATAAACATCACTAGAGAGATTACCCAAATGTTTGTACATACAAATTTGTTTCGGGAATGTAGGTCAGGAAGAGCGATCGCAACAACTCGGGTCAAGACTTCGTGAAATGTAGAAAGGAAAATAATTCACTTTGAATCAACTCAAAGGAATTATTTTGTATCATAAATTAAGATGTTAATAATGCTTAAGACGTTTTGGTATATAATTTTTTTTTTTATTTTTACTTTTTTTCCTTTTGTATGTACACCTTAAGTAGTCGAAAAACAAAAAAATTTGAATAGACGTCAAAATTAAAATAATATAATTATAAATTATATTTTTTAAATTGAAAAAATAAAAATCTTAGTCTGGAGTCAGTTAACGTGGAAATTAGAATACCACATATAACAGTATACTGTGTAGACAAGGGCACCCTCATGTTGACACTCCATATCCCCGTTATTTTCATAACATTTTGTGTCGAATTATGATTGGCGGAATTTAGTATCGAACCCACAACTATCGCATTCAATCAGATACTATCGCGCTACGCCACGACAGACTCCATATCATAACTAAATAATAAAAAATTACATCATTTAATTGTTCTATTCAATAAAAAATATATATACTCGTCAATTGCATTAAGTAAATGATCATGACGCATTGTTGATTTCTTATATAAATTAGTTGGAAGTTTAGTCGTTATATAAAATTATAGCCTACCTTTGAAAGGTAGCACCGTAATGACTAAGACGCAGATTTAAACAGATAACGTCCTTTAAAGTAATTAATTAATTGGGCTGACTCGTGAAAGGAAAATCGCAAAAAACTTACTAATTAAGGTTCTTGCTATTTAATATACATCTGTACTTTTATTTACTACTAATTTTCACCTGCGGCTTCACCTGCGTTTTCAAATATAGAAAGAGTTGTTGTAGGTACAATTAGTTTATAAAGCTTTATAGTCCTTCTTGATAAATGGACTAAAATGAAAATAAAAATCTTTTTAATAACAATCACTAGTTCTTGAGATAAGCGTTTTCGATCAAACAAAATCTTTAGCACAGATATACATTTTTTCTTCTCCGTTAAACGCTAAGTACTTAAGATATACATTTATATAAATTTAGAAATCTTTTGCCATTGACCATCAATAATAAAGTTTTTTGCACATTTCTCCCACGTATAATAGAGAAGATTCATATATTCCAATACCACATTTTAAATAGTGTCTTATGTTAACAGAAGGTTTTCAGGTACATTCTGCATTCCCTGCTATGTGCGGGATATAGCGTGAGACTAAAAATCCTTAACAACTATACCTTCTTACTTTAGCTGCTTCACTTTAAAGTTAATAACAATAACGCCTAATAGTTATATTAATAAACGTTAAACGTTCTAGTATTATTTATATATGGATGTTAATATTTATCTCTAAAAGAAGTTATTATGTTATAGTTTTTGTTAACATTATAAATTTCTCAGTCTTTATTTACAGGTTTAAATTTTATGTAATACCTGTAAAACTAATTAAAAGTTACCAAAACGTTTATATAAACTCTTTTTTTAAATATTTTAATTTTAGCTCGATCCGAAGTAATAAATATAATTTTAAGTGTCCGACGTCCGAAAAAGGAAAGGTTGATTCCCTCGGCTTCCTCTCAAAGACTTTAAATGAGGCATACGATTTATTTTTGAACGTTGATAGATATATCCGTTACGTTTTAAACATAATTTTGGAGACAGTTTTCAGACGCATTAAGCGTCTAATCTTGTTTTGTTTATAGACCTGCATACCAAGCTATTTAAGAAAATACTATTTTTTACATAGCAGGGTAGGGGTACATCCTAGTGTTAAGACGCTCTGTCCCCGCTTTCGCCGAATTTTGGAGGCATTGTGTGTTCAAGAAATTAAATGTCCGATCGATCAGTCCAATCATTTCTTTTGGAAATAATGATAAATTATACAGATATCTGTAAAATAATTAAACAGATTTTTTTAAACTCCCACTATATTCCGTTGTTTTTTTAGACATAGGAACCTTTGTGTTAACACTCAGTATTAAACTCTCCGCGTCACGGAAAGTGGAAGAACGTCAAAGCTGTGCTCAGTAATTAAAATCAGGATATTAAGTAAAACTTTGTATTATTATTTCAAACGTATGTATTTAATTTTTACGATGTAAAGTCTAGAGTGTGAAAGACTTCGTAACTAGCTTTTATTTTATTAGGTTGGGAAATTTTATCTAGGCCTAGAAATTTACACGAACGAATCAGTACTAGCAGCAAATTTTTTTAGGAACACATAGTAATGTTTGCGTCGGTAAAAGTTTAATGGGGTAAATTAATAAAAAAGTTAAGCGTAAGTCGGACTCTCCCAACGAGGCTTTCGAGCAATTTCAGGATTGTAGATCAACGGGAAGTACATATCAAAGTTGACAAACTTGAGTTTGCGTGTAAATGAGTGCCCCATTTTGTGTGAAATGAATTACAAATATAAGTTTGTAATTTTTTTTCTATGAATTTACGGTTTTTCATTTTTTTTTCAAAGGAAGTTCTCACTTTGTGCCAAATTTCATAACTGTAGTTTTATCCTATAGATTTTGATTACGCGGCGAATTTCATACAAATGCAGCAATATCGATGCATAAGTGCTCATATCTTTTGACTACGTGGAATCAAAGTTTGATTATCTGTACTTTAAGGGACTGTACACTGAAATAAATTATATCTTGTGCCCTCTACGCAATTTTTAGAATAGTCTTGACGGACGAAAGACATAGTCATCATGTAAGGGTTTTTTACCTTTTGAGGTACGGAACCCTGAAAAAGATAAAAAAGTGTTGAAAAAGCACAGTTATAGAAAAAATCTATTATATTGAGCCAGTCAAATAAGTTATAGTATGTGAGAAAAGATGAATGTTAAAAGGTAAAGGCAGCAACAATATTGTATGAATTTAATATACATCGCTTGTGATTCAACGTGGGTGGAAAACTGTAAACGAGGTCACTATTTACTTTCTATCTTAACCACAAAATATAATGTTATTATTATTTTTACTATACATATTTTACGCTCTTTTTTTAACTCTCCGTTCTCCACTATCAGATTATTAAGGGATAATATGTCAACACTTTATTCCTTACTATATCTCGGAAAAACGTTTGGTTAGCTCATGCTAATAAACACGTGTCCGCGATAACATTAAAAAGCAACTAACTATACTACATTTTATATTATATTAAGTTATACATTTATTTACATATTCATCTATATATCTATCTATTTTAATATTATAAAGCTGAAGGAATTGTTTTGTTGAATGGACCAATCTCGGGAACTGTCGCAGCGAATTGATCGTTACGATGTGATCAACTGTACTTACGGTTAGAATTACCTCGGATTTTTAATCTGTGTCATATGTAATACACCTTTGTCTATGTCGTATGTCACAGCTCTTTTTTTTACCACGCGGGCGAAGCCGCATGTAAACGCTTGTCGATCAGTCACTAAAGGTGCAGTTTTACATTAACCGTAGCAAATAACCGACGACAGTATTCAATTACTTCGATAGGAGATCACAGATGTAGGTATCATATTAAGACCCAACTCGGGAAGTTAGAAAGCGAAAATAAGATGTAATTTGTCTGTCGGTTACACCAATGATATACTTAGAAATTTAATAAGCTCTGTTAGTTATTTTCACTTTTCAATAATAGTACCTTCTTATACTGAGTGTTGCTTTATTGATTTCCAATATCATTAAAATTACCCGCTTATAGTAAGCTTTTTTTTGCTTTTACATGTATATTTGGAGAAAATGTATTTCGCAAAAGGAGGGATTAGAAACATTAGGTTCACAGGTTCCCTCTGACTATGTGCGGGATAAAGCGTAAAGTTCAAAAAAACCTATTCGTTCTACGTCGCCCTTACAGTCGTTGACTTCCTCACAGGCAGCCACTTAGTGCTTGTATTTCTTCAGGGACAGAGTACCCTCTTCCCTACCCAACCTGTGTTGCTGTAAAAGCCAATGGAGCTAACAGCATTAACCTCATGTTCGAAAAAAAAACCTATTCGTATAAATAAACTTGATGTATCATTACAGTGTAGCTCATGAATAACTAAATATACTGGAAATAATAGTCTATGAGCTATGTTATACTATTCTATTCCTGTACCTCTCCGCTAATACTAGCACGACGAATGGTAGTATTCAATTTGTTAACAGTTCAGCAGACCGAGTTTAACATGAATATTCAATACGAATTTACATATGAGTCTACAAAATTTGAATACACTACCTGTATTTACTGTTTACATGCTACGCGACGATTTGGCCGTGCCTACTAACCCCCAATAATCAATCTCCTATCCCCAGTTAACGTCAATCTTGGATTGTTCTTCATTGCTATCCAATCTGAGATTGAAAAGAGATGAAAATGAAGTACTTAGATTGGTTATTGGCAAGCTAAACTCAATAAATAGATTGCTATATCAAACTACGGTTGCAGTTTATGGATTAGGTTTGATTATAGACAGCAACACCGATCCCAAATATGTCTTCAATATCTTCAAATAATATAATTTTACCGTATATTTTCTGTTGTGGTAAAATGAACACGCCCTTTGAAAAGGTTAATTCAATTTGGTGAGTGCAGCTTTGTTTATCTACATAGTATAGATACTACTCTATCTATATTTTTATACTCATAGGTATAATAAAGTGGAAAAGTTTGTAGGTTTGTACGCTCTCTAAAATTTCACAGTTTACAATGTTTTTAGGAGGAAATTAAATATTTATTTAAAATGTATATTTTCGTTTTGTCGCTCTGGTGTTGAGGAAAAACGCGGCGTTGAGTTCCGTCACTCAACACGCATGCATTCGGCGGTAAGTGGGCAACAGAAGTGTCTTAACACCAGGTGCCCAAGTGTGCGGGTAACAGCGTGAAGGTACAAATAGAAACTTAGATGTATCCACAGATTGTAGCACTCATTAAGTTTGAATTTAAATAGATTTGTTTCAGTAATACTACCTTGAACTAAATTTTATAGTAAAATCCGAAAGGCCCCAGTTTAAATAAATTATAAATATGTTCAGGCGACTGAAAAACCGTTCGGTTTTCCAGTCTAGTCACAATGAGTTAAATGCAAACGTATTTACATATTTACTTGAGGAAAAAAAATATGAATAATAAAATTAAGGCGTAACAAAGAGTTCATACTTGATTATAAAAACGCATTACCTTGTTGTTTTAACAAATTTTGTATTGAATGGTCTTTATTTGTGTGTGTTTCCGCCCCCCCAACACGCGATGTTTAAGCGACATTGAGTTGAGGTTGGTTTTTAGTGTCTTTGAACTACATTCTCTACTTACGCTTTTTTAAATCTGTATACCCATTTTCGCGAAAGCTTAAATCCTATAAACATTAAATGTAATATTTAAAACCAATTGATTTACTATAAGTACCTACGTACATAAAAAAATTAAAATCTTATCTTATGTTCTTCCTCATTAATCAATAATAATATTGTTTCTCCTTTATTAGATTTATCTAAATTGCTTGAAAAACTTCTAGATATATCAATTTCTCTCACAAAAGATTGGCGCCAAGGTTAATTTCAAGGACGGTCCTCGAAGATGAATACTAGAAATCACGTTACATTCCGCTATCTCCGCACATTGTGCCATCCATTGTGTAAGCGTTCTACTTAACTACGTAAATATAGGTCATGGTCGAAGATACGCAGGGTACGGGAAACGGCGCACCAGTCTATAATTATGAAATATAGATTTTTTATTTATGAGGCCTGTCGTGGCACAGGGGCACAACGCTGTAACTAAACGTGACTGGTTATGGGTTCGATCGCCACTCGAGGAAATGAAATGTTTATTTAAATTTATAGTTCCATTTATTCTCTTTGATGTCGAGGCATTGAGTTCCGCCACTCAAGACGCAATGCCTCCAGAATTCGGCGGAAAGTGGGGAACGGAGTGTTTGAACACTAGGTTACCTCTGCCTAACCTGCAGGATATCTCCCCCCCCCCCCTCTGCCTACTGTGTGGGATACAACGTGAAGCTGTTTTTTATTTATAGCCTGTTCTGTTCTCTGATAATTAATTTTATCGTAAACAATAGGTGTTCATTTAAATGCTGCTACGAGATGGAACATTGAATGGCTGGTTTTAAAGTTTCGTAGTACAGTAGAAGTAGTATAATGTATAACGTTATAGAAATAGAGATACTTCTAATAATATTATACGTAAAATTCCATTTATTCCAGTTTCCGTAAGAATTTAGGAATATCTTACTTCCCTGCACTCCTCACGGAACCCATATATTAAATTTCAGCGTTCCACGCCGCGTAATTTCAAATGTGCGCTGTCAGTCAATCAGTAGAAAGTATATATATACACAATGTGTACCTGCTAAACTCTAAAAGGTAATTAAAAACTACATCGAATGTTAGTATCTAGTACCTAAACGTATTAATTACTTTTTTTAACCATCTAGGCAAGCGATTTTCCATTCATTCTGTTTAACCTTTTTCAGTCTGAAACAATATTTAAACTCGTTTATGACCTTTACTATTTATAGAAGCCCGGAGCCCGTCATTGTTTTACAAATTTCACTTTATTCACTCGTATAAAAGAGAAAAATATTTTTACAAGTTAATGAAAAAATACTTCTGTAGGTCACGGCTCACGAAGCATTTGAAATTCGCGACTTAAATACTATGAACAAGGTAACGTTTCGTTGTTTCTTTTTTGATCTCCCAAATTGAAATATCTTTTATGAAATAATAATATAATTTTATGAAAATTCGAGTTAGGTATTGTTTTATATAATGACTTTTTTATCTTTACTATTTTTACTTTTATTAATTTCGATAGAAAAGACAAAACGTGTTCGAGAAACCGAAAAAGCTTGTCAAGTTACATATACATAAATAGTTTTGTACCGCAATGTGACCGCAAACCCGACAAAGGATACGCCTTTGTTAAAACTATGTATATTATATTCTTTAGGCCTTTTATATGAGACCGTCGTAGAGCAGGGGTACAAGCGTGTAACTGTAACGTGACGGTTGTGGGTTCGATTCCCATTTGGGGGATTGGACTATCATTTATTAATGTTTCAATTTTTTTGTTCTGACACCAAGGCCAACGAGGAGAACGGAGTGTCTTAACACTAGGTTCTCTCTACCTACCTTGCTATATGCGGGATACAGCGTTAATATAATGTTTAATATTTACTGAATGTCACTTTACATTTAAATCAAAGTTACAATTCAAAAATGTCGATATTTTTTAATCTTAATAATTACAACGTTGCGTTTATTTCTTTTAATTCTTTAGTCCTGTATTTTCCAGCATGAAAGACACACATGGTACACCATTAGGCCTTGCCCCAAACTATAGACTATGTAAACATAACGAGACAAGTGTGATCACACCCTGCGGTAACTTTAATAGGTATTTTATAAAACTTTAGGGTGACTAAGAAAGGGTGCTTACAAAAGACCCAGGGGTGATGTCATAAGAGATAGTTATATGTTATACGAGTATATGCATATGCAAATATAAATTATTGTAAGTTTCTTTTGTAATTAGAAACCGTTCATTATTCATGGGGAGAGTGAGTGGAGTGATGATCACGTCATATCTATAACAAACAGAATTCTTCTAAAGATTCTATTAATCGAACCCACGACCATTGCACGTACTTTCATTTTTACTATACTTTTAAACTAAGCGTAATCTTAGAAAGTATATAATAACAGTTAGCACGTTGAAAAAGCATCAAAACCATTATATATTTTAAACGACAACTAAAATTAACTTTCACTACATAATAAAGATTTCTCATATTATGACATTCTTTAGTATTCGTTTTATATGCAATATATGTATTACAATATAAATTATAGTTGACTATACTTCACGAATAGACTATTAAAATATACATGAAAAATAATAATTTCAGGTTAAAAATGTGCCTTTTCTTCAAAATTCAAAAGCTTTTATCTCAGTAGCTAGGAGATATCCAGTTGAAATTTAAACCATACAGCTCGATCTACGACACGTACAGATTTCCTGGCAATAAGTATTTCTACATTTACTTAAAAAAAGTGATGGCCGTTTATATGGCAAATAACGCGCATCTCGACACTATAAAGGGATTCAAAATTAATGGGGTACTTCCGGTATACCTAGAATTATGAAATTTTTCAGCTAACATCTACTGGTAGTACTAGTTCAGGAAAAAATCTGAAACTATGGGATATCAGATGAAAGGCTAAGCTAAGCCTGAATTTCAGAATAATCGTTAGATTTCGCAATTTTTGTACGGAACCCTCGGTGGGCGAGCCCAGCGAGTCGCGCTTGTCGGGTTTTTTATTAATTGTGTACATTGCTAAAAATTTCTATAATAAGATTCCTTTCATGCAGTTTTTAATTTTCAAAATCGTGTTCATTTGTACTTGCATCTTATGTATTATATTTCTTTTATATTCATATCAACAATGACTAATATTCGTATTCAGTATGTGTTATTTACAGCAATGAGCAAATGAACTTGAAAGTACAGAAATATATAATACACGTATAGAAATATATATGTACAGTACTGTAAAACAACGAATTTCTGTAAGATAATACACTGCTTATTCGAAATATTTTGGATTACAATAAAACTGTCGCATGAATTATAATATGAATATTTAGTACTTTATGAAAATAATGACTCTTCTTCTTTATTAAAACAATCGAAATTGTATCCTTTGTTATATAAAAGAAGAGATGTATGTAATTAATTTTAAATAATATTGTTCTTAGTAAAAATTAACAATACTACTCGTACAACATCACAATCTAAACAAATGTGAATTTTTTTGAATATACCATTAGACATTTTGTTCAGTTATCATTGTAAAGTATATTAAATGGCTTAATATAATAAAAGCTTCGATTAAAAATATAATAATAAAAAAAAATGATTTATTGTGTTATTAAATGTTACATATATACACTCTAGTTGAAATATACAAAACAATACAACGATTTAGTAGAGGTGAAGCGTTAGCAGCCGTACTGGTGTAAACTGTGTCACAGCTGCCAAATAGCATGTTCCTGGTTCGAATCCTAGTATAATTATATCGTGGATTAATATGTATCAAAAATAGAATGTATATATGTACGATTTCGAACTGGTGTCAATAGATTGGTTATATCATTTGATTAAGAAATTAAAATAATAGAATATGTACAAGTTTGCTTTTAAATCGCACTCTTGTCCCTTGTATCACAATAAATTATATAGGATATAAAAAAATTAAAAGAGGCCGTCGTGGCGCGGCGCCAGAAGGGTGTGACTTCGTGCGCTGCAAAATCGACTGAATGTAGGTTCGATTCCCGCTCGATTACGTTTGTATTTCCATTTTCTTCGCCCTGGTAGCAAAGCAAAAGCGCGGCGTTGAGTTCTGCCACTCAACACGCAATGTCTCCAGAACTCGGCAAAAAGTGGGGAACGGAGTGTACACTAGGTTCCCTCTGTCTACCCTGCTATGTGCGGGATACAGCGTGAAGCTAAAAAAAATTGAAATCATAATTCTGTCACACACAAATCAAGCTCTACGTTGTTATAGAACCACGTTCTTTTGTAATTAGTGTAAAACGTAACTAGCTGATTTCACAAAAACAAAGTGGAACAATTAAAATTCTTGACGACCATACTGCGAAACGATAGGTAGGTACGTACCTACTCTAATCAAGTACATATAAAAGAATAATATACGAGTATAATATGTTATTTACTCTTTTTTCCGATAACACGTTTTTTTATACAAATTATGTTGGTTTCCTATTGTTTTCCTTTTATTCGTTTTTTTTTTAAGTTTCATAGTGTATCCTGTATATAGCAGAGAAGGCAGAAACACTTGGTGTTAAGACACTCCGTTCTCAACTTTCCGCAAAATTTTCAAGACCATGAGTGCAATCCCTTGCACGC
>DWGR01001233.1:0-16980 GCA_018247715.1 Heliconius burneyi
GTGGTAATGATCCGGTCGAGTCTGCCCATGCGTGTTGCCATTGCTGGCAACGTGACTCTCCCACTCGTACTTTAGTCGCCTCTTACGACACCACCAGTACCAGGGTGATCCTATTCTAAGCCGGGAATACACGGCTAAACATATTTATTTATTACTAGTGGAAATAGAAATATTAATAAAGAAATTGAAAACTAAAGATTCAGTCAATTCAGTTAAACAGTTGTATAAGACAACTGTTACGTCCATTGGCAAGTTTGTCGAACTGAGTACTTTAAATTGATATAACTATTGTATTTATAAAATGATATAATAAAACAAGCCCTAGACGTTTTCGTAAATCTTGGATGCGGTTTTCACTATGATATGTATATATTTCAAATCAACTGAGCCGATTCTGAGATAAACGGAAAAACAGACAAAGATTTTATAAATCATTGTTTTGGATCATTTTACGTTATTAACGGTTCCCAATAACGTTTTTTGATAAATATCTTTCTGCGAATTTGGTGGCAAGGCCGCTAGTTCAAATAAGTTCAAGGGCTCTGGCCAGGGGCGTATCTAGCTCGTGTAGCGCCCGTGTGCAATGACACCCTGGCGCCCCCAAGATAATGATATAAATTTATTAATATACCGTGTCAGTAGTTACCTGATTGAATAATTGAATACCCATATCTAATGATTTTTAATGAAATATTATTAATATAGAAATAAGGATATTAAGAGTTATTATTACTACTTATTATTATTACTTTCAAATATCATTTTCATTTCCTGCAATAAAAATTCTATCATTTTCTGCGGAAAATAGGGAACTAAAATATCTTAATCTGAACGAAGTGTCTTAATACAAAGGTTCCCAAGTTTCCCCTGACTATCCTGCTATGCGGAATACAGCGTAAGACTAAATTAATAAATTAAATATGTATATTTATGTTTATAAATCTATCTCTTTGTTCATAGATCATCTAATACAAAATAGCAGCAGTGATGTGCTGGCGTTTCGAGCTGTTTTGAAACTGACGCCCTCTCATCCAACCAATCCACAATATCCGTAAGTATAAATTTTGAAAAAAATGTTGTACAATATTAATTACAATAATTACATTTTTTTTCATTTAAATGAGAACGGAGGGCTTTAGACACTCCATTCCCATTAAGACATTTCCCATGTTACCCCTGCTTAACCTGCTGTATTCGGAATATAGCATAAAGCTGGAAAGTATCTGTCAATTATTACATAGGTACATATACGAGTATAAATCTATATAACTCTAATTAAAATAATGTTGACTTCCCATAACAAAGAAGGAATTTTGGTTAGCTTTTGCAGCTAAAGTGATCATAAAGGCTTTTTGGCTCACGCCGATTACACTACCTACCTTCACTAATAGTGAAGAAAAGCCACGACTTCCATTTACTTAAAATTAATTAAAAATATACCTTTTTAAACCTAGTTCTAAAGACTTAATATAACATTTTAATTTTAGGCAACTATGTCAAATGATTCGCAAGCTATCCGCGGCGCCGCCGTTCTGCGTACCCAATTACCACAAGATATTTGAGGATACGTCTGTAAGTTAATTTATTTGTTCTTTATGTTTCTTACCTATTTAAATATTATTCATTAGGATGAGGCCGTTGTTGTGTAATGTTGAATACGAGGGCGTCAAAATGATAATAATTTATTAATATTACAGTACAATACAAACTTTGCATCAAATAGGAATCGAACTGACAACCTTCATCATGTTTTCTATTATATGGAGGTAATAAATATTCCAAGAGCTTTACGTAATTATAAACATAACCTAAGAATATAGAACTTTAGCAGAAGATGAGAATAATAAAAACAATCTCCGTCAAGTGACAGTGTCCAGTACAAACGAGCGTGCTTTTATGGTTCATCAAAAGCTAACAAGCGTAGAAACACTCTACGCCTACATAAAGACAGGCTTCTAATATATTTTCATGACTACAGTTTAGTTGTATTTAAGACTAAGATCCGCTCGCGGCTTTGCCCACTTAAAATTATTGCTATTAGCTTCACGTTGTATCCCGTACACAACAAAATATACAGGGGGAACCTAGTGTTAAAACACTTCATTCCCCACTTTCCGATAGTGCCAGATAATGCCAAAATAAAATAAAAATGCCAAATAATAGTTAACTTCCTCGAGTGGCATCGAACCCACACCGCCTTACAGTAATACCCTTGTTCCCTTGCACCACCATGGCCTCTAGGAACTCGGGAAACAGAGTGTCTTAACATCTGGTTATCTTTGCCAATCCTGCTTTTTGCAGGTACAACGTGAAGCTGATTTATTTGGTAATTAAGTATCAGCTTATAAAATAAATCAGCTTCACATTTAAAACTCTCGCTTCCTACCGTACTGTATAATTTACACACAGAAAAAACGAATAAAGACTGCCTTGGGAATGGAGCAATCTGGTAAATGAAAGAAACCAATATACAAGCCTGTAAACAATATGTGGAAAAGCATTATTTCTTAGAATTATTTTATTTGTTACCGAATATAAACAATGAAAACAAAAAGATTTTATTTTTCGATATGATTTTATGTAGGAAAATGTGAACAATATGATTTAAAATGTACATATACTTACAAAAATTTGATAGACGTAGTTTAACGCTGGTCTTTTTAATTAGGCGTTATTGTGGGTATTTCCAGGAGTGTCAAATTCTTTGGATTATTTTTTGTAGTCCCCACTTATGGCTATTTAGATGGAAAGAAACAACCAACCGATGTGTGTTGAGCAACGCTATTTTTCCTCACTTCTCACCATCTGTTGTTGCCCAGGGGCACAAGCGTGCGACTGTAAGCACGACAGGGTTATTGCTTCGAATCCCATTGGAAAAATTAAATCTTTTCTTGTCAAAACACAAAACTTCCAGAGTTCAGCGGAAAGTGGGGAATGGAAGTGTCCTAATGGGAACAGCTCAGAGTTCAAAGTAAACTCTAGGGTCCCAGGTTTCCTCTGCCAACCCTGATGTGTGCGGGGTACAGCATGAAGCTAAACAAATTTTTCTTTAGAGGAAACAAGGAAATGCCAATGCTTAACGTAATTGCCAGGATAACGGGAAAAAATTGGTGTCCGTTTATTTTTATTGTCTTGTAAATTATTTCCTATCAGGAATATTCTTGTCTCCGTGTTACTTGTCCGCCGTTGAACAGAGCCACACGTGTGCAATAGGTAAATGCAACGATTCTGGCTTCTATTTCCACTCGGTGCAGGGATTAGTTCCTTATATTACCTGATGTATTCTGGTTATACTGAAATTTACGTGTAATTTCTAAAACTTTACATGCTTATAATTTCCATGGCATAATTCCATTGAAACGACAAACGTACTTTATATGAATGAAATAGATGTCAGTCAAAAAATTGCTTCTTAGTATTATAAATAAAAGTTGTAGAACGCAAATTCTTTAGCGTAGGTCTCCCCAAAGACCCACATGCCTTTAAGCTTTTATTGCCATATATGGTTTCGCTTTTTCTGTCAGTTACCTAACAATGTTACAGATATACTAGTCGTTGCGTGAAAAAAAATTTATGGAAAGTGGGAACGGAGGATACTTAATGAGAACAAAGTGTTTTAACATTAGGTTACCAGGTTTTCTCCGACTACACTGCTATGTGTGGTGTACAATGTGAGGTTAACAATTATTATTTCTAGTGGAACAGGAACCCACAATCATTGCATTTACAATCAGACACCGAGCTACGTTACAATAACGTGACTTAAAAAATTTTATAACATACAACATTAGACTTTTTTTAGTGTGAGAAAGAGAGAGAGAGAGATCGAGATGAAAGCCCAATATATCATTTCTCAAATTAAAGATTGAGTGGCGGATCTTAACGCTGCGTTTTGTATATTATAATTTAATATTATTTTCACAGGTTCCAATAGAAGCTGCACATTTGTTTGACGCAGTGACCCTCTGGGCGAGAGCTGCGTCGGCCGCCATGCGTAACGGGCTTGCACCAACTGATGGGGCAACTCTGATGAAGCTACTTAGACCTACTACTTATAGATCCTTGCAAGGATTTGATGTAAGTTGATAATTAAATAAATAAATTTTATTTTTCCTGCTAAGAAAGGGTTATGTTTTTCGCCCGTATCTTGTATGTACGTAATATTCTTTATTACCTGTCCAGGACTGCTGAACGGATTTATATAATTGCTGAAAATGATAGGTATCATTTTAATTTATTATTAAAATGGTACCTATTATTTTTATTAATCATGATTATTATTACCGTAATACTAATAATAATAATACAATGAGAAAGTTAAAAAATATAGACTGCTCATTTAATTTCTGAAACCAGTGGAGTTCCAACGCGACACGACCTGGAAAGTGAAAAAGGATCGAATATTTACATGCCCTAGAAATCCCAATGAATCCTAACAAAAAAGTGAAAATAAAAAATATATTTTGGAAAAACAAAATCCCCGTATAAAACTATACAGAGAAAAACAAGCCCAAAAGTTTATTAGGATTGAAATATAAGTAATTCTTCAATCAATTAAATCTTTACCAGGAATCCCGCATAATTTAAAGCGAAGTATTTATTTTTTTAAAACAAAGATTAATGAGTTAACTTAGGAAATAATTATAAATAAATTAAAAATAACTAAAATAATATTAAAATAATGTGAATAAAAAATAACCTAAAAAATGGTCGTGAAAAATTATATTTGACACATCCTATATATGACTTTAAAATAAAATACATTTTATTAAAATAATTCTTACTCAAAATTGAAATTGTGTAACAAAAATCAGCCTGTTGTTGTACACTAAATATATTTAAGCAGATTTTAATATCCAAAAATTAAGATAGCTCTTGCAAATATTTCCAATTTCCTGCACAAATTGGAGAACTGATTATCTTAACACTAGATTAAAAACACGGTCAAAATCTCTGCCTAACCTGCTGTGTGCGGGATACAGCGTGAAACTGATTTTTTTAAATCAATAATATAAATAAATCATGACTACAAGAACCAACAATATCATTATTATAAGAAATTATTTGAAACACAAACTTTATGCTAAAAAACTCGAAGATTTTCCACGATTTCCATATGGTACCACAATCACATCTTTACTTGGTGTTAATAGGACCAATAGGAAAGTAGGCTATTTTAAATAAAAAAAATATTTTGTAAAATCGGTCTGCAAATAACAGAAATCAATGGGTAAATGGTAATTAAAAGAAAAATAGTTAACGAATATAGAAGCATATCCTTTTTGGGAAAAGAAATCATTTTAATTTATTACCTAAATAATTTGGGCATAGTAACAAGAACATGTATCTAATTTGTTTCTTTGGTAAGATACAAAGGTCATTGTTACCGACACCGTCCAATAAAAGGAAATAAAATATTTTTAAGGAAAATGTTAATGGAAAATGAATAGCTATTACAAAGGAAAAATTCAGGTTCACGTTATATCCCGCACACAGCAGGTAGGCAGAGGAAAACTAGTGTTAAGACACGCCGTTCCTCATTTTCTGCCCAATTCTGGAGGCATTGCGTGTTGAGTGGCAGAACTCAACGCCGTACTTTGTCTCGACACCAGAGCAAAGAAATGGTAATATAAACGTAAATAAATATTTCACTTCCTCGAGTCGGGATCGAACCCACAACTTTCGCGTTACCGTCACACCCTTGTGCCGCTGCACCACGACGGCCTCTATATAGTTAGCTTTATAATATTGGAAATATTTCATCAAAATTAATAGCTTTGTTATTGATGTTAATATATGAGATATCTTTCCGTTTTGCATTTTTAGTTATAATTTACTTTAGATTCAAACTTTAAAATGGAAATCTAGTTCTAAAGACACTACGTTCTATCCATTTTGAGATATTACTTGTGGATTAGTGGAAGACAGTGACGGGCTTTGTCGCGTTTTGTATATTCTCGCGAATATACAAAACGGAATCGAACCCAAAACCGACTCGCTTGCAGACGCTACAGCGTAAAGATAAAAAAACTTAAGTAACTGCCCCAAACATTGTCCGTAAACAAGGTATTAACTGTAAAATAACTGAAAGCTTGTAGAAATAAATCGATGCTTTAAAATATTAAAGCTAAAAATAGATGTGCGTCTACGCCAATGGCACTAATTAATTAAAGGAAAAAAAAACTCTTGTATAGACTTTCAATATCTTAGAATGCTCAAAAGAGTTGTAAGAAAAATAACAAATCTTTTTATTTTTCTTTCAGTACAATAATTTCAGAGGCACCGTGCCTGATTGAAAAAGTGACAGTTGTAGTTTCGATTACTAGTCGAAGCAATGTAAGAAGAGTAATTGTGGATTTTTATTCATTTTCTCGCTCTGGTAACAAGACAAAGCGTGACGTTGAGTTCCGCCACCCAACACACTAATGTATCAAAAATTGGGTAGTGTCTGGAAAACGCAGTGTCTTTATACTAAGTGCTTATTTATTTATTTTTCAGTTCGATGTATCCAGCAGGGTAGGCAGACGGAGCATAATTTTAGGACACTCTGTTCCCTTAAGTTACGTTAAGTGCTTATTGATGTATAAAAAATATATATCCATATGATTGTTTGTTTTAGGTAAATATGGATAGCGCAGGGGACGCGGAGGGTAACTTTTCAGTTATCGGCGTTGTACAAGATTCAAACGCACCGAGTGGGTGGAGCGCGCAGCCAGTCGCCGCTTTTCGATACGCTAACACAAGTGATATTTTACCTGTACGTATTTATATAATCGTATATCAATAAGAAATGATATCTGTTTTTCTCGTGTAGAAGCTTCGGTAAATTAAAAAGCTCCACAACCTATCCTCCACATAATAGAAAGAAAACCTAGAGTCGAGACTCTATGTTCTCCATTTTCCGACTAATTTTCAAGATTATACGTACCAAGTGATGAAACAACGCTGCGATTTGTGTTGTATTCAAAGAGTTTGTGTTGTATTATATACTCGTATGCGATTTATAAAATAACAACATAGCGCTTCACGCTTTATCACTCGTGGGGTAGCCAGGTCAAAACATACCTCTTTCGCCTCGTCCACTATCATCAACCTCTTCATGCCCTCCGCCTCACCCCACCAACCAGAGGGGGTCCTCATGCTTTTTACATGACCACCCTCCAGTATCTTTGATACTGTATTTTCGGAGATCAACCGAGGAAAATAATATATTTATGAGTACTGTAAAATAAAAAAAATAAAATAAAATTATTAATATTTTTATAACTATCTACAATTATAAAAATCTAACTTTAAGACTGTAATAACTACTTAATACAAAACCAAAGCTGAAATTTTCATCAAAATCCATCGTAGCACCGACTTAGAATTATATAGGATTACAAATTGGCCCATATTATTTTGTACCTTACTCACGTCACTTAATGACAAATCAAATTAAAAAATTAAATTAAGCCTGGACCAATAGAAGTTATGAGAAAGATCTTATTTTGCCAAAAACTTTTGGGTCAGTAGAAATGATTTATCTGTATTCAGTGCCCTTGAGGTATTCAGAGAAAGTGCTATTTATACTTCGGAGCCTTGCGGTTACCATGATGTTTGTTCTAACTTCAAGGCAGACGTGGCACAGGAGTGCAAGTAAACGCGTCAGGTTGTAGTGTCTTGACACTGGGCTTCATAACGTGGGGACACAGTGTTAAATTAAAAATAAGTTTATTTAAGAAATCGTCTATTAAATTTAAAAAAAACAATCGTTTGTGTTAACTATGAATGTTAAATCGATATCGATTATATATATTACCAATCGTGTTAGTATTTTTCGATATGACGAGATTTTCCTCATTCCTAATAATATTTAGTTACAATCAATATCGATTTTTAAACTACACGCTGTATCCTGCATATAGTAGGCAGAGGGAATCTGAGATAAGTTCCTATTTATTGAAACACTCCATTACCCGTCGAATTCTGGAGGATTGAAGAGAAACGCCGCGCTTTTCCTCGTCCCCACAGCGATTTAATGAATAAGTCAAATATTTTATTTCCTAGAGTAAGAATCAAACCAACGACCTGTCAATACTGATACCTCTTTATTGATAAAATTAAAAAAAAATTTCTTTGCTTATTTTATATAGAAATGTGCGACGATGGTCTTAATGAAATTAAGCCCCTATTTAAATTTAAAGCCTTTTAGGACTAGAAAATGTAATTACTGAAGGTAATTAAACGCTTGCCACTTCTTGAACCTGAGAATAATGCTTAATTGTATTAGATGATAATGCATAGATAGTAGGTATATTGAAAAAAACTGGTCAACTGGTCGGAACGCCCACCTAATTATTTTATTGAGCGAAGCGAACGGAGCGCTCTACTGGGGACTTTTTACACTCTTTCTCACCAATAGGCTCCCAAACGGTTTGACCGATTGAGATGTAAATTTGTAAAAAAAGATATGATCATGTAAATGGTTTTTGGCGCAAAAAATTTCTAAAAATTCAATGGACTTGAGGAAAAAACAAGTGACAAATTTCCCCATAGGGTTTCCCGCGAAAATTTAATTTAATTTATTTTTTTATTATTTTGTTGAGTTTAGAAAACAATTGATGCTCGCTTCGCTCTACATGTGAACACTACCAAGATTTTGCGAGCGCAGCGAGTCCACATTGAGGTCCGGTTCGCGGCCCTAGTAATTTCTCATCGTACTAAATTTGATTACTATAGGTCCATGGTATCTACCATATAGCTTTTGATGCAGCTAAACAAAAACAAATTTAATTCCATAATGGATTGCATTTTTTCTTATTGTAAATCACAGCGCTAAATTTCTCCTCTCTATTAGTAATATCTTAAATGGGGGAAAAGTGGAAAAATTAGTGTGTTGACCTAATTAGAGCCTAGTGGTTCTCCCTGTCACGAGGTAAACAATATAAGAAAAAGTGTTTTTATTTCACGCTGTAATTCTAATAGTAGGGTAGACAGAGGGAACCTAGGTCCATTTGCACTTACCACCAAATTCTTGAGAACCTCGATACCACACTTTGCCTCAATACCAGAGCGAGAAAATTATTCGATAAGAACGGTTGGATTGATTGGCTAGAACGCTCAAAGCACCGCGAAGAAAAGGTGCGCTTCCACGGGTTTGATTACCCCTACGTTAAAATTATAATATTAAGTTTCTAAATATTTTCTTAAGCATTTTGGTTTATTTACTAAGTTTTTTTATTCCCAGGAACTAGTTGAGGGTTCCACTATAGCGTGGATAGGAGGGAAGCCTCCTGATGCTGAACCGGCTTGCGGATTTGACGGCCGGAAGTGCTCTCTTCCTCATGACCCCGTGACGCTATCAGCAGCAGCTGCGGTGGCCTCCGCTGCCATACTAGCTGCCGCTTTGCTAGTGCGACATTATAGATATGAGCAGAAACTCGCTTCAGTATTATGGAGGATTGAAGCTAAAGAGTTGACATTTATCACAACTTGTGAAAAGGTATGTGGTATTCTTATAAAAACGAATAAATTAGAGTTCATTTGATTTTTATTTTTTTGGAATCTTTTTATGGTCTACTTAAGAATAATCTTTTTTATAATTTTGTAAGTTTATAATATATTATGCAATCTAGAGGCCAGTGATGGCGCAGGTGCACAAGCGTTCGACACGTACTTGGTTCGGTTCTCACTCGAGGAAATCAAATATTTAATATTTCGATTTCTTCACTCTTGGCGCATGGCAAAGCGCGGCTTTGAGTTCCACCACGCAATACGCAATGTCTCCAGATTTCGGCGAAAAGCGGGAAACGGAGTGTCCTAACACTTTCTCTGCATATTCTGCTACTTGTTTCATATCTAATAGCTCCTTGTTTGTATTATACAAGAAAAGGGATAATAATTCAATCCAATGTAATTCCTAAAAGTACACAATTTTTGAAGTTTAGTTCTAACGTAGCGGCCATTGCTCCGACGTGATAAGTCATCAGTATTAAGGACACTTGGTTTTTGCCCCGAAAATCTAATTACTACTTACCAGCTAATGACAAACCGTCGATTAATCAAAATTAATCGACGGTTTTGATCGAATCACCGTTTACTTGCAAAAGGTCTTTGGCAAAAGTGAATAATATTTCTTAAAACTAGAATTATTTGTTTTAATGTTTTTCTGTATATTTATTTAAATAATTCTAATATGCTCTATTAAATTCCATTCTTTCTTCAACCTGTACGTTTCAGTAACACGCTTCATCGCATATAATTAGTTACAGTAGTGAATGCAGATTTAAAATTAAATCAGCTTCACGCTATATCCCGCACACAGCAGGGTAGCCAGAGGGAACCTCGTTATTAAGACACTCCGTTCCCCACTTTCTGCCGAATTCTGGAGGCATTGCTTGTTGAGTGGCAGTACTCTTTGTAGCGTTTTTGCTTCGACACCAGGGCGAAGAAATGAAAATATAACTGTCTAATCGCTCTGACCACTTAGCCATATAAAGCTCCTTTCAAATCCTCTTTGAATATTTTTTATATGTTTTTAAAAAACAAATCTTTTGACTATGCATGCAATTTTAAGGTTTTTAAATCTATTTAAACGTACTTTTCCTCATAGAACAACCATTCTCACGAAATGGACAAGAAGCGAGCTCACACCACTATCGCATCGTATCGCGGCAACATTGTTGCTGTAAAACTGTTGAAGAAAAAGAATATTGACGTTACCAGAGCTATCAAGAAAGAACTAAAGCAGGTAATCTTCTTTTCTTCTAATTGAAGTTATATTTTCTTTAATAATTTCTTTTCCTGAGTAGATATCGAACCCACAACAATCGAACGCGACGGTTATTGTTTAGTTTTCAACTCCATAAATTAATTATATTCATTTCCTGGTCTGGTAAGAAGACAAAGCGCAGCGTTAAGTTCCACCACGCAACACGCATTAACTCAAAACCTTAAAATATTCGTAGATTTTTGCATTTCCTGAATATGATAAAAGAGTGCGACATTTATACCAACTGTAAGTACTAGTATTTTTCCTAATATTTTACTAAGTAAGTACATGTAGAAAAAATCGCCTCATCCATATTATGATATTTGCGCATTAAAATTCCAAACGAGAAAATGTAAAAAGTATTTGTACAATTTGATTTATTACTGTTATAGGATCCATTATCCTCCAGACAAAGTCTTTTACATACGAAGAGGCTAATGTAAAAAATTGTATTTCCAAAGGAATATACATATTATATAGATATAAGAGAAATTCCACTTAATACAATCACCTAAATTTTTTTTTCTACAGCTTCCCGCTATATCCCCAACGTAACAGGGTAGGCAGAGGGAACAACTAAATAACTAATAATAAAACACTTTGTTCCTATTTTGAATTTCTGAAGACATTGCGTGTTGAATGGCGAGACTCAACGCCGTGTTTGGCCTCGTTACCAGAGAGAGATATCTTGAATCTGTAAATCAAATATAGCAAGTAGGACGCACCAGTAGTAACGCAGGAGCAACAGCGTGTTTCAGTAAAGGCAGCAGGTTGTGGGTTCGATTCCCACTCGAGGAAATATAATATTTAATATTTTCATTACTTGACTCGGATATCGAGACAAAGCGTAATACGCAATTCCTCCAGAATTCGGTAGAAATTGCCTTATCACTAGGTTTTCTCTCCTATCCTGCTACATGTTGGATATAGCGTAAAGCTGAAAAAAAACGGAAGTAGAGAAGCTTTGCAAGATTTCTTCAAATGCATACGGGAACGGATATACGGGAAGTGATTTTATATTTTATAGTCTAAAAAAACGAACGGACCGTTACTATTTTAAATAATTGTAGAGAAAAGTCTTCCAGTTTTCTGTTATTGATAGAAGTAAGAAAATAGCCAAAATTTTAGCTATATAGGTTCATTGGGAACTTAACAAGGATATTAATTAAAGATTAACAGAAACACTAAGAATTTATAAACGAGATTATACGTAAAATTTTCACGTAACCAACGATGCTTTTTTATACATTTCACACAGTTATTTTTTGCACCAGCTGTTAAAACTAGTTTTTTAGAAACGCTATAAAAATAGAACTTTAATACCGTAATCCTACAACACTCATCATTTTTATAGATTTTCTAAAAAAAAAATTATTTGCATATGTTATTGTCGCCTTTTTTTATTAAATATAAATGTAAGCTTTTCCTGCTAGGTGAACTGATTTAATGATTCATTCTTAACATTGTATGTTAAGAATAATTTTATTTTTAACATTATAACGTTAAAAGAATTTCCTTATAAAATTCCTACATTTATCCGGAAACATCGTTAAACATTGGGCTATTTTTAAATAATCTAAACAAAAAAAAATCCCCTTTAAATAATGTTAAAAGTAAACAGATAGATAGATAGATACCCTTTGACATTTACTTGTTAAAAGTTATGTCAGTCCATATAAATTGTGATTCTGGACAGAAATAGATGATTTCTCGACGCCACGCTTTGCCGTCGCGGCACCGGGGACACCAAAGCAAAGCGAAATATTTCATTTCCTCGAGTGGGGATCGATCCCACAACCTGCCGCACTTACAATCACATCTCTCTCGCATCAGGCATTCTTTTCTTTGGTGACCTTATCTTTCACTTTTAATCTAACAAAACAAACAAACAAATTTTTTAACCGGTTCAAAACCAGCAAAGGTTGCACCGCGCTTAAAGCCGTCATCACACCTACACTACCTATGTACACACACAAGTGCAAAGCTTCGCTTGCGCCTCGCGAACTGTACCTTTGTAACTTTTTATGATATTCTCATAAAGAAGCTGCTTTTCACAAACGAAGAATAAAATAAAAAACTCAAATGTTTGAAATGCAGAATTTAATTGGCTAGATTGATTGGACGCGTATATTTTTTATATGTATATAAAATTTTATATTTTTTTATATTTCAGTATTGTTTAGTTTTACTTCTGACACAATTAAATAGCATTTTCCTCCATGTAAAGCGGAGAATAAGTATTTTCTAAAATACTTATTCTCCGCTTTACAATAACATATCTATCGACTAGCGAAACTCAACGCTTTACTTTATCTTACCAAAACTGAAAGATAAAAATAATTTAAAGCATTTGTATCAAAGCAATTTGAGGATTGCGCAGCGCATTGTGCAGGGGTACAAGCGTGCTACTATGAACGCATTGTTGGTTCGATTCTCATTTGGGAGAATGACGTATTTAATATTTCCACTTAAAGCCACTACTTCACGTCGGTTTTAAATGCAGCGGGTGGTAATAATCCGGTCGAGTCTGCCATTGCTGGCGACGTGACTCTCCTACACGTACTTTAGTCACCTCTTACGACACTATCAGTACCACGATGATCCTATTCTAAGCCGGGAACACACGGCGAGAGATAAAGTGTAAAGCTGAAAAAATCATTTACATAATGGTATTCGAACCCAATACCATTGCATGTAAATTAGATCTTCTTTCCACTGCGCTGTGATACCGTCAAAAGCAATCATCAAAACTAACGATATGCAATTTCTGCAGTTCCAAACTTTATCAATAATTTGTAATTATGATTTGACTTATGAAGTTCAGAGCTTCAACTGTATACAAATTCTAAGTATTAATACTAGAAGAGGCCGTCGTGGCGCAGCGGCACAGGGGTGTGACTATAACGCGACGGTTGTGGGTATGATCCCCACTCGAGGAAGTGAAATAATTATTCACGTTTACATTTCCATTTCTTCTCTCTGGTAACAAGACAAAGCACCGCCGCCAAAGTTCCGCCATACGCAATGTCTTGAAAATTGCGTTCGGAACCGAGTGTCTGAACGCTAGATTTCTACTGTCTACCTTCTTTTATGAGGGATATAATGTGGAACAAAATAAAATTAATAAATGTACGTCTAAAATATTTACTCTTTCGCCTGTTATAAAAAAAAATTAAAAACTTGTTATATTTTTAATATATTTATATTGATTAAAAATTACAAGTAAGTATATAAACTAATTTAAAATCACATTTTACCTGCTCGAAAATAGAGTGTAAAATAGAGTGTTATGTGGCATCGTTAATTCAAAAGAGATGAACCGATTTTGATTTGGTTCTTCTTGTTTTAAAAGTAACTTTTTAGCGATAGGATTAAGTAACATTTCTTTTTTTTTTGATTCATGGCTAACAATAATTTATAAGTGAAAACTTATCTTTAGTTCAGTTGTTTTCCAGTCGATTGACTAATTTTTTGCGTCGGGAGTCGGTTGACATTTGTATTTTTTCAAACTTTTCTTCTTCTTCACGTTGTATCCAGCATACAACAAGGAATACTAGATACACTATTCTGGATATACCATGTTCCCTTTGCTCCGCAGAGGGAACCTAGTGTTACACTACGTTCCTCACTTTCCGCCAAATGTTTCAAGGCATTCTAAATTTCTTCACAAAATCAGTGTCCAAAACCAGTGAATAGGTTAAGACGATTTTACCCATATCTAACAAAATCTCACTTACTCAACAAAATTGTTTCTCTATTACCTATACCCATATAACGGCCGATATCGATTGCGATACGGACGGACATTATTGTTTCATTACTGGGCTATTGCCAACTTGCCTATTAAATGTCCTACTGGACTATTAATATTTACTGATATTTGGTGAAGGCCAATGATTTTTTTTAAACTTCACGCTGTAGAGTGGACAGAGGGAGCCTAATGCTAAGGCACCAATGCTGTAGTATATTTGTTTTCTAACGTTGTATTAACATAACGTAGCGATGAAAAAGGCTAATCTGTTACTCATCTGAAAATTTAAAGCTTAATTATAAATGTAATTTTTATTGCCTGTATGTACCTCTACATTGTCAGAAATTTCTTAGCAGAGGAAACCTTGAGTTGTGTTGAGACTTTCCGTTTAATGTACAAGAATTAAGCCGGTTCTCTTAATGAACAGATAATGCTGAAGGAATCCTTTAAAATAAAATGAGCTTACATTTCCACCAAAAAAGAGTTTTATATTTGGTGATTACTTCGTTCCGTTCCCTAGAACTGAGCGAGTTCATTCTTTTCCACCCGATTACTTATTGAATGAACGAATGAATGAAATCTTTCCTACCGATTTCAGTCATAGCGTCCACTTCGAAACTTCGACTTCCTATTCGCGTCTACGATTGTGCGCTTGAACATGACTTACGTACCCAATCTTAGCAGTGAATTCGCGCGTGAAAAATAACGTCGTCTTTGTATATCTAACTTAAACCTGAGGAGTTATCCGCCATTAGTGGAAATATAATTATGCAGTTTACTATTGCGAGTTTAGCGTAGTCATTAATGGGCCCGCTCCGCTCGCGCTGGAAATCGAGCCTTAAAATGTTGAGAATGTAATATTTCATAATTTACTCTATATTAAATCGAAAGAGTAAAGCGCGAGTTGATGGAACGTCGTATATAACAATTAGCTTCATTACAGGTTATACGACGTTGAAATTTAAAGCGAAGAAGCGTCAGGTGATAAAATAGAAAGTTCAAACACTGTTGTTTTAATTATAAATTAAACTAAGTATAAGTATTTTTAAATATAGTACTTTAGAAACAATAGGTTATGGGTGTCTTACTCGCGACAGTAAAATATTTAATGTTTTCATTTTTTATGTCTGGGTGTCGAGGGTAAGCGTGGCATTGGGTTCCACTACTCAAGTCGCGATACCTCCAAAATTGGACGGAAAATAGAGAACAGAGCATCTTAATACTAGGCTTCCTCCGCATACTTCTCTGCATAAGTGAAGCCGAACAAACAATAAAACCTTACAGTACTAAAATAGCTTGCCCGAACCGACGAGCAAACGATTTTTGAAATATTTACACATTAAGTTATTATCATATTTCAATTTTATTTTTAATTATTCTTCCCTTCGTCTCCATTTTTACGAGTAAATTATATAAATCTAATTCGCAATGCTCCGTTGTTCGTTTTGACTGTGAAATCTAAATTAAGATTACAAAGCTGAAGAGTTTATTGGGTTGAACGCACTAATCTCAGAAACTGCCGATGTGATGTGAAAAATATTTTTCTTTTGAATACTCCATTTAGCGAGGAAAGCTATAGTATTTATTTAATCACCTCCGGGATTGGGACCTTGGGATATTAGGATAAGTCATATGTTCTCGCTTTTGGGGAACCGAACCCACCACTGAATTAGTGGTGGTTCCAACAATCAGTACCAATCTAGCACTGAGTATAACGAATTCATATTACAAACACGCATTTAATTAAATGTATTGTCAACAGATGAGAGAACTGCGCCATGAAAACCTGACACCTTTCGTCGGAGTCTGCGTTGAAACTGGTGTGGCCTGCATCATAACCGCCTATTGTTCCAGAGGTTCCTTAGCCACTGTTCTAGCAGATCGAGATCTGTATCTAGACGACATGTTCGTAGCGAGTCTGGTAGCTGATTTGTTGAGAGGATTGATATATTTGCACGATTCAGCACTTATTTCTCATGGAAATTTGACTTCGAGTAACTGCCTCGTGGACCGGAGATGGGTGCTGCAGATTTCTGATTACGGCCTTCATACTTTGAAAAGTAAGTTGTATGAGTGAACTCAACGCCGGGCTTTTATCTCGAAGCAGAAATGAAAATATTAATATATAATAAATCATTCCCTCGAGTTGGAATCGAACCTACAACCATCACGTTACAGTCACATTGTGCCCCTGCGCCACGATTGGCCTGCGTCACTTAATTTTAATAGATTTCATATAAAATCAATAAAGCCCGCAAACTTAATTTTTCTCTTTTATAAGTTTATATTTCTCCCTCGAGGGGAAATCCGACTTGCACTCGAACGATTTTTTATTTAATTTCCAATCCCGCACAGAAGTTTACATTGTAATTAATAATTTCCAATTAATGACATAAAACCAATATTTGTTGAATACATTGCATTATATTTTAACATTTACATTTTCAAAGGCCATTACGGTCCGTATAATAAATAA
>DWGR01001234.1:0-16977 GCA_018247715.1 Heliconius burneyi
TGGTCTAGTGTACGATCTTTGAGAGACTAAAATTATATATAAATACATTGTATATAGCAACCGTGGCATGATTGTAAGTTCGGTTCCCAATTGGGGGAATGAATAATTTTCATTTTGTCGCTCTGGTAACAAAAGATATAGCGCGGCATTAAATTCCGCCATATAAATATTTTTAATATTTAAAAAATTGGCGGTGCGTAGGAAACAAATTACAAAAAAACAAAAATTTCTGAACACTATATTCTCTACGTCGAATACGAGATGCAGTGGAAATCTCAGAAACTAGTGTTAAGACACATGGATACCATTAAGACACTCCTCTCTACACTTTTTAGCGAAATCTGAACACTCAACGCTGTGTTTTGCCTCGTTAACAGAGCGAGAAAATTTAAAATTGTTTAATTAAATAAAAAAGTATTTAATATAATAGTATAAAACGATAGTAAATATGTTCCTATATGCATGATTTATATTTATATATTTATAAAGAGTTAGTTTATCATTCTTCTTCATCCTGGCATTAATCCCGGCTATTGCCAGGGTCTGCCTTCCTGCTCAGCCTACTCCACTTTGCACGGTCTTTAATGTCCTCGGTGGTTAGACCATTGGCTCTCATGTCCTGCGTCACGACATCCAACCTGCGCTTTCTTGGGCGTCCGAGAGGTCTCACTCCAGGGACTGACATAGCAAAGCACTTGCATCCCACGTAGTTCTTAGGCCGGCGCGTAACGTGGCCAAACCATCTCAGCCGACGCTCTTGGAGCTTATCCGCTACGTCACGGACTCCAAGACTACCTCGAATGAACGTATTGCGTATGCGGTCAGATCGCGTTACGCCGCACATCCACCTCAGCATCTTCATTTCCGTGACGCGAAGCTCCTGAGTATGCCGAGATAGTGTTGGCCAACATTCGCTGCCGTATAAAAGAACCGGTCGGATGATGCTCTTGTATATCAGTCCTTTGAGCTTGGGCGGTATCCTGCGATCGCAGACCACACCATTGACCTCCCGCCATTTCGCCCAGGCAGCGCTTATCCGGTTATAGACACCGTGATCGATGCCTCCAGACTCGTGCATAACGTATCCAAGGTACCTGAACTTTTCCGACTTAGCGGCTGGTTCAGGACCGATATGGATAGTCCCCGAGTCCGGGCGCCCGCAGGCACGCAGTTCTCAAGCGAACCCTTCCACAGGTTCACTTTACGCTCCAGCGTCGGTCGGTTCTCATCAATGAGTGCTATATCATCGGCATACATCATCAGCCATGGAGGCTGGTCTTGGATGTTAGCCGAGACAGTATCAAGCACCACATTGAACAAGAACGGACTAAGAGCCGAGCCCTGGTGAACCCCTACTGTAATCTGGAAGGGCTTAGTGTCGCCACCAGCAGTCCTAACCATAAAAGCGGAATCGTGGTATAAAGACACAACCAATCTAAAGTAAAAATACCTACTTATATAAAAAGGTGAATGATTTGACGAAATAAATAAAAAACTAAGAGTTACCAAATGAAACACGCTTACTTTAATTTAAATTATTTAATAACATTAACAATATTTTATCTTAAATACTTAAATTAAAAAATATATTTATTATGTATAATATAGGTACTTATTCCTGTAGATAAAATATCACTTAATATTGTCATAGTAAGAAGTATACTCTATTAACTTCTAATTTCTAAAATTAAATAGGTTTCCAATAGCTTAAATTTATAATTGTATATTTTAAAAATATCCACATACATATATCACTTATTCCTTATATGACTAGATAGAGAATTGCATTTAATAAATGCTTCTTGTTTCTGTTTCGATCCATAAGTATCTATTAAATTAAATTACACTTAATACTAATATTTTTATCAAACTTTTGTGTATACTATATTTATATCTATTTCTCTCAACTTACGTTAAATTTCGTTATGTTGAATCAATTTAAAAAATATGTATCATTAGTAATTGATGCCGGTCACACACGTAGCACTGTATACGCGATAGTGTGAGTTTGATTCCTACTCGAGGTACTTAAATATTTTATATTTTCTTTTCATCGCTCTGGCTTAAAGGCGCGGCATTGAGTTCCGCCAATCGAAACGCAATACCTCGAGAATTTGGCCGAAAGTCGGAAACGGAAGTGTCTCAATGGGAACAGAGTATCTTTACACTAGGTTCCTATCTTCTATCTTCTATCTACCATACCATGTGCGTGATGCAGCGTGAAAAGTTTTTGTTTCTCCTTTTAAAACAAATTTAAAAACCTATTCATTTGGTACAAGTTTAAAACAATAAACCTAAAGTCACATCACAATTCTTCTATTTCAAAACTAAAAAAAACTGTAAAACATTTCTAACAGTAACTTAATTTGTCTATTAAATGCAAATAAATAATTAATTGAATAAATTAAATTACTAATAAATTAAATATCTATAATCGCGTGCTAAACACAGTTTGTGGCACTTTACGTTTAATGTGCCTTCTTCCCCAAGTATCTGACAGCAGACGTGCACAGTAGTCGGGAACTAGCGCTGCAACCACTACTAGCAGGTTCAAAGTCGCAAAGGATAGTGATGAAATAAGTCTGGTGTATGTTCCTAATACGTCGCCGTCTATTGGCCTGTTATAAATTGAAAAACAATAATTACCCACATTATATAAAACATATTTATATCTCGAATCTGAAGCATTTAAGGAGAGAAGTGTTAAAATATTTAGCAATAAAGATTTTGTCTTATCGCGGTACTTTGTCTACAAAATTATTTATTATATTAAAAAGTAATAAAACAAAAGTAAGCAACGTGAATTGATTATTAATTATATATTTTTTAACAACCTCCTCAGTCAGTCAGTAGTGAGTAGTTATCATCTGTGCACTCACTATCCATGCACTTCTTCCAGTATCACCAGTACTGTTTTCTATGATAACCCGAGGTCTCCCCCTGCCTCACTTACTACTTCTCTTTCCTCATAAATCTTATTTACTATTCTTTCATCACTCATTCTCTCAACGTGCCCAAGTCATAAGACCAATATCTAGTTATGGTTATACAACATTGGATATCTGGTCCTTCGAGCTATCCACTAATTACTATCCCCGATATTATATGTGTAAACAATACTTACAAATAAAATGAAGAGTAAATCGTATTAAAGCCGATGTAAGAGAGCACAGAGAGTAGCGTAGTGATGGCGAATGCGAAGGAGTGATATCGAGCTTGGAAACACAGTCGTAGTGACACGGTCAAAATCAACAGGTGAAATGTCGTAGCTCCGAATGACCTGAATATAATATTATGATAAAAATTATAATAAAAATTAATTATATTGTATATTTTAATATATGTAGTGCAAAGTACGTAGAGAGAGATTTTGGAATTATATTATCCGTCCTCAACTTTCTGCCTTCTTATTTTATAGAGTGGTGAAATACGACCAAGTCACACTAAAATTCACTAATATCAGGGATGTTAAACGACTGAACAAACATACGCGTTTCGTCTGATACATATTTAATATTTATTCCTTTGAGCTGAATCGAGCTCATAGTCATCGTATGTTTAATCAGAGATCTAGACCAAATGCGCCACAATAGTCTTGTTTTAAAATATACATTAGTAATTGCCGTAAAACTTAATATGCTTAATAAAAATAAATTTCTCACCAAAGATCAACAGTTTTCCCGTCGTTGTTGATCACAGGAACTTCAAACAGCTTTTTCGAAAAGTAGTAAATAACGACTGAGTGATGTAATGCGGCGATGAACCACGCAAGGAAGTACTGCCATGAGAGAAGCTTGTTTTTTCTGATTTCACGGTACAGAGTTGGATTTCTGTTGATTGTAATTGTGATTATTTATGAGAAAACTAACGTATGTTATACCTACGTATGATATTTAGTAGTTATAATGAAAAATATAAGCATGTGCATTGTGTCTCGTGTAAAGGTCTTAAGTAATAGAGGAGAAGGTGGCAATGTGGCCCCCATTTTATTTTTTAGGTCTAAAAAGGAAGCGGAATATAAATCTATATAATAGATACATTAACGGTCTTCGTATATATTTATCTATATACGATTTACTACAGAATAATAAAAAATATTGTATAAAAACGTTAATTAAAAATTAGAAATCAAGTGTGGCTATTATGGCACCCTGGGGACCAAATCAAATGTATTGAACTTAACGACAAAAATCGTACATTTAATATTCGCCTTCAGGACTGCCCAGATCCTGAAGGCGAATAGTAAACAAATATGATCGGAAGTCACGAGGCTTATAATTATAACTAGTTACTATATAAAAAAATCACCTCATCAATAAATCAGCTGGATACCGCTGATCAGTGACCGCAAGCAGCAGGCAAGGCACGGAGGTGAACACCAGGTTGTAGAACGTCAAGTACATCGAGTCGAATATAGATTGCGTTGAGAACGCCGAGTGCACTTGGAATATTAACTGGAATAAAATGTAGAAGAACGGTAACGTATAGTAGTATTTTTGTAGTAGTACGAGTATGTGTATGTTTGCGTCATACAAAATACAGATATGGATAAGAATCGTGAAATGTAAAAGAAATCCTACGTCCAAACTGTTGAGGTACCTTGAATAATTTCTTTAGGTCTGGGTTTGAAATATTTTGCCCTATATGCTGTTTCCGTAAAAGGAGTGCTATCTCTTCCATCTTGTATGTGAATGATTACTCACAAAGTTAAAGAGCCTAGTCGTGACGCAGGGGTACAGACGCGTGAAAGTGGGGAACGCAACGTGGTCTTAATGGAAACGGAGTGTCTTAACACTAAGTTCCCATCTTTCCATTTCATCATTCAATCTGCCTACCCTATGCGAGATACTATATGGAGCTAAAAAATAATTCAATTATGTATTTCTTAAATAAGAGAAATATGTTACACAACATTCTTAAAAGAATATATATAATATTATAACTCTTACCATAATATTGCCTAAAACTAAATTCTTATAAAAGAAATAATGTATGAGCGTAGCCAACCGTTGGTAGTACCAGTGCCCCATTACCAACAAAACTTTTTTTATCATACAGAATTTTGTAAATGCGTAATCGGCTGATCTGCAAAACAAAATAATATTCCTTTTATTAATTTTGTGATGGACATTCAAGTATGATCAATAGCTTCATGTTATAGATAGATAATTTATATATTTCTTAAAAAAAGTATAACTTGGGCACGAGTGAAGAAAGATTTTTTTTATGATAAAAGCATGGCAAACGAGCGTACGGGTCACCTGATAGTAAGTGATCACCGCCGCCCACAACACCGCGTAACACCAGAGGAGCTACTGGTGCGTTGCCAGCTTTTGGGGTGGCTGGGCCCCGGAGCCCGGCATTACCTAATGCGAAACGCAGTGGCATAAAGCTACTACTTCACGCCGGTTTTAAATGCCGGGGGTGGTAATTATCCGGTCGAGTCTGCCCATGCGTGTCGCCATTGCTGGCGGCGTGACTCTCCCACTTGTACTTTAGTCGCCTCTTACGACACCACCAGTACCAGGATGATCCTATTCTAAGCCGGGAAGCTAAAAGAATAGCAATATCATTTATAATATTATACATTTATATTTTTTATACATTTTTCTAAAAAATAAATAACTTAAGAAATAATGATAATCAACCTCGCAGCCTGATGTCCTTCCTTCCCGAATATTCCAAAGCCGACATGGGCTTCCTGTATCATCGATATGTCGTTAGCACCGTCACCAATGGCCGCTGTTATAGGTTTTTCAGGACTAAGTTTCACTAGTTTTACTATCTGTATAAAAATATATGATAAATTACTTATCTTTGGTTAATATCAAACAGTTAAGCAATAAGCGTAGGAATAAGGGGGGCCGGGTGATACGTATTCACTCCACAATAGGTCTTGAATTAAATTGAACATTTAATTAACAAAAACATAGCCCTAAAAAATTATAGGAAGCCTGTGGCCAGTCGTGCCGTAGGAGAACAAGCGTCAGACTGTAAACGTGTTAGGTTGTGAGAAAATGCAATATTTAATATTTTTATTCACGCCATGCCTCCAGCATTGGAATTGAAAATGGAGAGCGATTACAGCGTCAAGTTGTCAAAAATTAAAAACAAAACGTTTAAACAAAGGTCCAAAACAGTCCTTAAACCCTAGGTTCCCACTATGTACCCAGCTGTATGGAGAATAAAGCGTCAAACAAAAAAGTAACACAATTAATTTTGAACTTGAAATCACCTTTGCCTTCTGTATAGGCGAAAGACGGCAGCACAGTACAGCACTACACTTTAATGATATATCAACAAACGTGTCCGCATATTGCGTGTCCAGGATAATAGCAACACTAGTTCCATCCACAACAAGCGTTACATCTCTATAGCTGGGTTCAGCTAAAGTACGTAGGCAGAGGTCAAAATGAGCTTTCAAAGCCTCTTCAGTCTCAAGACCGATAAGGAAGAGTCGTCGGTCGTTTTCTGATATATGCGCACAAGATTGGGCCACGTTGATTGCTGTTTCTACCTGTGGGATGGAAATATAAATGTCCAGTTAATTTATTCTTCATCACGAAAGACATAATTTCACTAGGTAGGTAATTATCTGTATCAATCAATTAATAAATGCCTTCGCTACTTTAAAACGCTTTATTTTACTTGCTTGCTAAAACAATTCAAGCATTAAGATATCAAAAACCTAGTCTACCTTATCACCAGTAAGCACCCACACTCTAACACCAGCTCGCCGCAAAGACGCGAGGGTATCAGCGACATCATCTTGTAAGCAGTCCTGCACGGCCGTAGCACCCGCGAGGCGCAGTGAATGTTCTAGAGCCCGAAATTGGTGCGTCACCGCCGCGAGAGCCCCCGCGCTGCCAGATACGTCCACCCTCTTTATTGCTATGGATATAGAATATATTTTATTTATACTATACCTACTGTATAATTTTGTCACAAAATGACGTTTTAGAAAAAATATTTCACTTTTATGAAACAATTGAAAAAACCTTGACCTAGCGAAACCTAACGCCGCGCATTTGAACTCGCATAAAGATATTAACCCTATTGAACTCCAATTACTATAAATCAATTTCAATCTGAATTCAATCATATATTTTATAAATTCTTACATTCAGCAACCTTTTCATATTCGTCGACGGGCACCTCCCTGTACGCCACAGCGAGTGTTCTAAGACCTTTATTGGCGAAACTATTGATATCCCTTTCAGTTTCTTCTATAAGCACAGAGTCTTTACAAAGAGGAAATACTGCAGATTCAGCGCCTTTACAAAATAACCATATCTGGAATCATATAAAATTTTTGATTATATCTATAATATTTACCTGACCTGGGGAACAATAGTGGTTTAATACTATGTTTGTGTTTAATCGATTATTGAACAAGTTTAACGAACTAGATTTTTCATTAAAAACTTGAGTAAATATAATGTAAAAAAGTGGACCACCCTGGAAGTTTGAACTTCTACACATTGTTCACTTAATAAGAAAATAATCAAAAGGATGATAAAGACTAAAATCAAATCTGCACAGTCATATATAGCTAAATGTAGAGCGGCCACTACTCGTCTACCGTATTATAGTCCAGAAAAGATTTACAAAAATGTTAACTTCTTGTTAAATTAGGTATTTTATTATATAATAGAAAAATTAAGATAAAGAACGTTATGACTGAGTATGGAGCTACCAACATAAAGTAACTTTATAATACCATATTTGAAAGCCGGGACCATATTTTATTTATATGTGAGAACGCGAAAAGCTTTATATTTCAGCTTTACGCGTTCTCAAAATATTAATTACTGTTATTAGTTATATAATTATTAATATTATTAGATTATTAAACTTATTTTAAATAAAAATATTAATAAACGAATTTGAGATTTGAATCATTTAACAAAACATTGAACAAGTAAATATTGATATAGCGTATCAAAAATTAAACTTACTTTACCATCCTTATCTCTAACAACGACCGACATCCGTTTCCTTTCAGAGTTGAATTCTATTGACTGCAATCTTTCATATATTTCCGTATGGTCACCGACTTTAATCAACAAGTTGTTGCCTTCTTCACCTAAAAACGTAACTCCTACTCTATCGGCCGCTTCTACTAATGCCTTCTCATCTGGACTACTGCCTTGATAGTCCATTTTACTACCAATTTCATTTAGTATCGAATCCCAATTCACATTGTTGAGAGCACTATTTCCATTACCGTTGCCGTTTCCGTTGGTTTTTTTTAATTTCTTCCTTCTGAATATACTCATTAGCTGTAAACTTTGCTGTCCTGAGAACCGAGCGCTCAACTTCTTCATATCCTCGCTGGATACTTGTACTGAGTGACATAACGCGAGAATTTTAAAGAAAAATTTTACGTCTGTCTGAAATAGAAAATAGTAGCTGCAGTCTAATATTATAATCTCACTCTGTATGCCACATACATACGAGGTACGGTATATCAGGGAAGGCCTAATTGTAAGGCACACAGAATTCAACGGCGTTTTCCTAAGTGAAATTCACTACTTCCAGTGGAAATAGAAACCACAACCGTCGCGTTTTCAGTCAAATATAAAAATAAACGACAAAAAATATTATAGGTATATAATTTTTGTGGTTTGTTTTGTTTTGGTGAGCATCCAGCATCTTTATCAGTGACGTAATTGTAGTAAAAAGATAAACTCAAGTTTATTTTATTTCTATAACACGTATTTAATTGTTTTATTACACATATCACATTAATTAATATATTATAGCAGTAATGACTGTCTATTCTATAACAACAGAGATACAACATTCTCTTTCATCTCTTGGTTAAGTTAAGATCTAACTGTAATCTAATCTAATCTAGTGCTCGATTTAAAATATGTATTTCCCCGAATTTGTCAGACAAAGTAAAAAAAGTCTATGTATATCTTTCAATCTAACTCAATATATTCCTAAATGGATGGACAATAATAAAGAAAGTGACTTATATTTATTATTTTCTATTGAACCAATAACACTCTTGAAGCTATCAAGAGGAAACTTGATTTACAGACTAAAGATTTTTTAATACTAAATTATATTTTTGTATATAATTTTTTGAATGAGGCTACATGTAAGCGCGAAGATTGAGGGTTCGATTCCCTTACGAGGAAATGGAATATTTAATATTTTAATTTTTTCGCCTTGGTTATGGAGCAAAACGCAGCGTTTAGTTCCGCAACTCAACTCACAATGCCTCCAGAATTCGACGGAAAGTAACGAACAGAAGTGTCTTAAAGGTAATGGTGTCTTAACATAATGTTCCTAGGTTCCGTCTGTCTACCCTGCCTATATGTGGGAAACAACATGAAGCTAAAAACATAAATAACTAATATATTAAAGGATAGTTTCTCTAATATAAAGAGACCAAAAAATACTTAAATTTTGTCCAAAAGGACATTAGGAGTACGTAAATTTTACTTGAAACTGATAACGCTTGTACCTACTTTACATAGATAAGATAAATGTGCCTCAAAAAATTCAAACGATCAAAAGAAGTAGCTCAGACTTCCATGAAGGTTACAAAGTGGGCTAAATCTTTAAGGTGTCAGACGATGAGATAAGTAAGTAATTTTGATATCAATACTTTAAATTCTTGCGATGTTATCGTTATTCAGCAAGACCAACTTCATTCTTGTATTTACTAGCATTTCAAGGTTATATAGTTAAATCTTTTAGATATAAATTTGATATATTTTGGTATATTAGGGAAAAACATTATTTTAGCTTCACGCTGTATCTCACACATAGCGGGGTAGTCAGCGGGAACTGCGGAACGTCCTAAACTAATGTCAAAAATTTCGTTGCCACGTTCCCATCGCATTTCGAATGACTGCGTCTTGTTCTTCCTGCCAGAGTGGAAATGAAAGTCATTCAATTCCTTAAATGTAATCGAACCCAACCCACCACATTTCAATCAGACGTTCTCCCGCTATAATAGCCTCAAAGTCATTGCCCCACAGATATATTTACAGCATTGTTGACGATTGCCATTCTTCCTACGTTCATATTATTACGGACTCATTAATTCGTATAAGATAAAAAGATAAACAAAACGACGCTATAACACTTAGGAAAACAAAATAAAGGCAGGCCTTGTGTTGTGTTTCAGATATTTATCTGTAATTGATAAATGTAATCTGGTTTCCTGAAATTGGATTTATTTATGCTTTCCTGAAATTGGATTTATTTATGCTATAAGAGCTTATTATACCTACTTAGGACTGTTTTCATTGGTGCTGAATTATATATATATTCCGATCTCATGCTGTAGCAGGGTAGGCCGTGGCATTGACTTCCACCACTCAACAAGCAATACCTCTAAAATTCGTCGGAAAATGGGAAGTGGAGTATCTTAACACTAGACTCTCTCTGCTTACCCTAGTCCATGCGTAATACAGCGTGGAGGTGAAAAATTAAATATAAAATACAATTTACACTGACCTGACGTATATCGACAGGTTCTTCAAACCGTTCAGTGTCAAACAATTTCGAGTCCCTCTCTTCATAAATGTGTCCTTTGATAGAACACGCTTTGAACACCATAAGATTCTTGGTGAGAGTGCCAGTTTTATCTGAAAACAGAACTTCAACTTGTCCTAGCTCCTCGTTGAGATCTGAAGTATTGGCAACGGCTGGTCTTCCTGTCTCATCACATCGGAGATCCTCATCCCAACCGATGAATAGAGCACCTACAATAAATAAAATAAGTAAGAATTTATTATTTACTATAAGCATATGACATACGACAAGAATATATTCATATTCATAAAATTCATCCTAATTGAACGACACACAAATATATAAGCGAAATTGATAGCAATTTCTTGCAATTTACGAAAATTATTTTTAAAATTTTCCGTAATTTTCATTAAAACTCGTGCTTTAGCATGCCTACAAAGCTGCAATAAATACATATACATTCAGCTTGTTAGTTATTAAGCAACTTACCAATAAATTTATATAATTCAATAGTGACATACAATGACATTGGTATAATATAATAATACAGTAGCAGGAACGAAAACAAATCTTGCAATATCGAAGAAAGACCCAAACGCGAGTCAGGTCCTGCTCCTAAGTACACTTCACGGTCAGTATTCCATTTTTCTATCAATATCTTAGCGCCTAATGACCCAGCTATTTCCAATATCAATAGACAAATGTAAATAACTAAGAATTTGTTCACAGCTGCTTCGGACGACGAAAATTTGTTGCCGGAATATTTGGAGTTGAGAGCTAATTTTGTTTCTTCACCTGAAAATATGTTATTTATTTACAAATGTATATACCTTCTTATAAATCGAAGCTTAATAATAGAAAAGTTTTAATACAGTCCCTTAGAATTCTGGTACATATTGATGTATTGTTTGTTGTATTTTATTCTGCCACTTAACACGCAATGCCTCCAGAATTCAGCGGAAGGTGTGAATCGGAGTGTCTCCCTGCCTCCTTTTCTTCATGCGGGTTACATCGCGACAAATATATGAAAATCTTTCCTACCCGTATAAACAGCGCAGCCAATCGCCCATTCAGTATTTTTGACCCTCGATCCTCTCAACATCAAGTTATCCGTGTTAAGAGCCAAGCTGTTCGAATTAGGTATGTCTAGACGCCCGTAAAACGTGTACAGATCAGCGACCGGATGCGGAACTTCTATCCGCATTGCTTGCGGAATTATATCTACGAAATAATACATTACACAATTATGATTAGAGTTACATATCACATTATTCGGTGGAAAATGGGAAACGGAGAGTCTAAGCACTAGGTTCCCTCTATCTACCCCGCTGTGTGCGGGATACAGCGAGAAGCTGATTTAGTTTTAAATTTTTTTACAAACACTTAATTTTAAACGATTATCGATTGATTCATTGATTGATTGGTACGGTTTTTTTAATTTGCTAGAAATTATGTTTAGTGTAATTAAGATAATTGTTAGGATCTTAAGATTGTAACATGTTATGATTAACATCTTACAATCTTAAGATCAGCTTCACGCTGTATCACGCACACAGCAGGGTAGGCAGTGGGTCTGCCGAATTCTAAAGACATTGCGTGTTAAGTGGCAGAACTCAACGCCGCGCTTTGCCCCGACACCAGAGCAAAGATATGGAAATATAAATGTAAATAAATATTTCGCTTTCTCGAGTGGGGATCGAACCCACAATCGTTGCGTTACAGTTACACCATTGTGCCGCTGCGCCACGACGGCCTTCAGATGAAGAAGTTAATCAATAACAATTTATATTAATAATCATTAAATATTTGCTTAATTTAGTTTTAATGTTGGTATGCTAAACTTAGATGATAAATATTTTTTTCTTAAGTTAAGATTTGCCATTTAATATTTATTACTTATCTTTTGTACTTTTATACGAAAGTCTTTTTATTCAGTTCGTTTAATATATATAAATATAGGTACAATTACCTGCCGTATATCCAATTAAAGGCGGTGGCACTCTTAAAGTCTTGAGATTAGTTTCTCCGTCTAAATTAGCAGTAGTGACATAACACTTTCCCTTTTCACCGGCGGAACACAGTAACACTAAATCCGCTGGTACTTCTCTGCCACGCTTCACCCGCACCAATGTTCCAGGAGCGATTGAAGAATTACGAACTTCCTTTATAACTCCTTTGTGGACTATTTCCACTGAGGACAATAAACAAATATATATATATATATATATATATATATATATATATACGAGTATTTTGCATTATAATAAATATACAAGAGAGATGACATTTTGGTGAGAAATTATTCCGCTATAAAACAATAAAAAGAAAACAAATTCAAATAATCATATTTAAAAATGTTATGTTAATAATCATTATAAGTTTTAGCGATATTTAACACTCTAACAATTTTCCGAGGCCGGTAGTGGTATATGGGCACAAGCGTGCGTTGTGTGTTCAATTCCTATTCCAGAAAAATGAATATTTAATATTCATTTCCTTGTTTTGGCGACGGCAAAGTAGTTAACACGCAATCCCTCCAGAATTTGGCAGTAAATTGGAAATGCAAGTGTTTTAATGGAACGGAGAGTCTTTTTCCAACCCTCTGCCTACCATTATACGTATGGGATACAACGTGAAGCTAACATCAGCCTCACACTGTATACCGCACACAGCAAGGTAGGCACAGGGAACCTAGTATTCAGATATTCCGTTCCCCACTTTCTGCCGTATTCTGGAGGCATTGCGTGTTGAGTGGCAGAACTCAACGCCGCGCTTTGCCTCGACACCAGAGCGAAGAAATGGTAACTTCCACGAGTGGGGATCGAACACACAACCGTCGCGTTACAATCATACCCTTGTGCCACTGCGCCACGATTAGCCTCAATGACTTAATATGTACATAACTAGCATTTATCTGCGGCTTCATCCATCATCCATGCAGAAATAATTTTATCAATTTGATTTTTGAAGCAGTAGTTGCTGTGAGATGAGGACCACAATGTACATGCACACCTCATTTATCAATAATGATGATTATTCTATAATAAGAAAGGCAATTTCATTTATGTTTAATTTAAATTGTTATAGATTTAATTCTTATCATTTTGGATAAAGAATTATAAATCACGAATTGTACTCAGTTTCATTGTGATAATATCACAACACATATGTGTAATGTTAAATTAAATAATTAAGTCGTTTTTTATCGAGAGGACTTGGCAAACGAGCGTTTGAGTCACCTGATGATAAGTAATCTCCGCCACCCACGAGCCCGTGTAGCACCGGAGGAGGTACAGGAGGGCTGCCCTTTAAGATGGACGCGCTATTTTATGTTACTTATATTTTATTTATTAGCAGAGAGTGAAGACACGAGGAAAGCAACATGAGATGGGACTAATAATGCTCAGGAGAGAGAGACCAGAAATAATGATAATAAAATTAATTTTATTATGATTTGCAGTAACTTATTTATGGTAGGGCCGAATTCCATCTTGCCGCCACAAGAGAAAGAATTAAAAAAAAATTAAGATCGCCTTTGCCCCATTTTTATAAAAAAATCTTTTTCAATCGTATTTTTTTTTATAATTATGAACGTAAAATATATATTTTTAAGCAAGCCAGAATCATTACACATTTTATTACCAATTTGATTATTAACTTTATTATCCGCCTTATGCCGGAGCCAGTCTTCGTAGCCTTGCTTTACGGCTGTCACCAGCACCATGAAACTGAGTGGTGCTATACTAGTGAACGGTGATACAGGACTGTCTGTTGAATAAACATTTATATAATAATTTAAAATTAAACAAAAAATAACTATAATATTTTTTTAGTTTACTTAGAAAAATGTTGAAGATATTCTGTGGCCCAAGTACGAATAACTATCGAAAAGAATGCTTGTCCAAGCATTCTTTTCGATAGTTATTTGTACTACTGAAGTTGAACGACTTATTATTATAACATAACATAATTCTTATTGTCTTCAATCTTCACGATTTGACGCGCTCCCATCCGCCATAATGTTTCCCAAAATCAGTTTGAATTCGAGACACTACGTCTTAAGTGCCAGAACTCGATGCCGCACTTTGCACGGGGAAATGAAAAAAAATCTCTCTTTTTCTCTTCTTGTTATCGAAGGGGGATTTCCACAATGACTTCATATTATCACCAAATAATACAATAAAAACGTTTGACTTTAGAAAAAGTTTCACTTTATCCAAATAGTTCTATAGTGTTGCAGTGAGACCAATGTCTTTTGTCTTGTTCTTGTCTGTTGTGAATACAGTTCGAACTTGGGTTATAATTATAATATATCTAGATAACTATATTTAAGAGTCTGAAAGTCTCGTGTGAAGGAAAGCATGGAACAAAGTGACTTGACACATATTATGCTTATGTTTAATCTACTGAGTTTAATATAGTTACTTCTAATCTTATATTCAAATGTTAAAATTAGGGTGTCTAATATTTTAATGCACATATTAAAACTTAATGAAAACATGGCGATGTTTCATATTTTACACGATAAATCATTATTTATTCTATGAAATATCACCTGTTCAAGTTACTTTCCAGATAATAGCATTAGTTTGCTATAGGTGTGTATTTACAAGTTTATAACAATGATTGTTGAATGATTTTACTAGGAAAAAAGGAAAATGAGTATGATATATTATCTATATAATAAAATAATATATATACTTTTTCAGTTTCACGTATCCCGCACATAGCAGGGTAGGCAGAGGGAACCTGGATATCAATTAACACATTTCTATTTCCCTCTTCCCGCCGAATTATGGAGGCATTACGTTTTGAGAGGCAGAACTCAACACTGTACTTTTGCCTCGCTACCAGAGCAAGGAAATTTCATTTCCTCGATGAATCGAATACAAACTGTCGGGTTCTTATATCACATCACCTCACAGTCTGATCACTCTCAAGCTTATTCCCCTGTGCCACGGCTTGCCTTCTTAAAATTTATACCTACGTATTGATATTAAATAATTTATTTTTATTATTGGTTGAACATAATATTAAATTAAGTTATCAGAAATATCATTACAAAAAGCATTATAATAGAATAACTAATAAATTTACCTATAATAACCGCGACAACTGTCACAAGTAAGAAATAAAAATTGACAACTCTTCTGAACTGCTCGCTCAAATTCTTCGGTATGAACATTAGGAGTGTATATTTTGATGTTTTTATTTTATTGTGTTTCCTCTTGCTTCCCTCCTCCTCCACGCCTACCTCAATCTGCCGCGTATGCGAGATCGCTGATACTTTGTTGGACTGTGGGAATAATAAATACATATAAATAAAGTATTGAGGAAAACAAGTAATGCCTTTAGAATTCGGCGGAAAGTGGGGAACGGAGTGTCTTAACACTAGGTTCCCTTTGCCTACTCTGATGTGTGCTGGATACAGCGTGAAGGTTTTTTTTTTAATATTGAGTCAGTTATGAAGTCAGTTATTATCACGTAAGAAAAGACCTCGGTTCGTAATATCGGACTGGAGAATTTTTAAAATCGGTTTACCAATGACGAAGAAATCGAGGGAGACATAAAATAACATAATTTCCAAACTTCTTTTTCGAGCAAAGAAATCGTTCGTAATATAAATTAAATACGTACTCGAGTTTATTTGAACTCTTATTTGTGGCCTTTGTTTTTATTATAGCCTTGTTGTGGAAGAAAACTATAGTTGTAGGAAAATAGGTACCCTATTTTCCTTTTTAGAGTTCCGTGCCATCAATACAATTAAAAGCTTTGAGTGTTTAAGCGTCGTATTAAAACGTACAATACAATTAAATGTAAAAACTAAAGTTTGACAATTTTATTCGCAGAGCAATTATAATTTATAGGGTATTTCCCGTAGACCTACAATTAAATCCAAAAAATGGATCGTAATATTTATATAAAGGTAATAATCAAAGAAACGGAAATATATTAAATATATATTATTTACATATGACGATATATATAAATGACGATGAAAAATTTCACGGTATGGTTCTAAAAATAGCACATCATTACATGTAATGCGTAGCGCAGTTGTAGATGGCCTACGAACATATTAAGAAGCTTATTTTTCAATAAAATAAGTATAAACGCAGTATAGACTCAAGGACACGAATGTGTTCAGGTAAGCACCAGGTTATAGGTTCCATCCCCACTCGTGGAAATGAAATACTATATTTTAATTTCGTCGCTCTGGTCTCGACACTAAGCGCGGCTATGAGCTTAGCGTAAGTAGAGCTTCCGAAAATCTTCAGAAAATAGGGAGCAGAGTGTCTTAACTACTCTCCCTCCCTCTGCCTTATTTGCTACATGCAGGGTACAGCGTAGAGAAAAATAAAAATGAGGTATAATATAGATTACTTTCTTTTAATTTGTGTTTCTCGATATAATTAAATAAAGTGCGCAAAAGAATCCTGCCGTGTGTTCCCGGCTTAGAATAGGATCACCCTGGTACTG
>DWGR01001235.1:0-16968 GCA_018247715.1 Heliconius burneyi
TTTTAATCGCGTTCCGAGTGCCTAATAGCATTGTTATTTAGTTATTACTTCTTATGAGATATTTTTTATTTTTATTTCCATATTCAGTTCTCCCACTCAACACGCAATGCCTCCAGAATTCAGCAGAAAGTGGGGAACGGTAACACTAGGTTCCGTCTGCCTACACACACTGCTGATTGCGGGATACAGCGTCAAGCTGATTTAATTTTAATTTATTTAATAACCGTAATTAAATACCAATTTCATCTTTAGTGACACTTCCAAGGTTAAAACGAATCGATTGTCGTAAATATGATCAAAATTGCGTTTGATCTCTACAGTGACATATAGGAACACACATACGTATATACATAGATTCATAAACACATTACCCTCCTTTGCGTCTCGAAGTCATAAAAAATATAGTTAACTAATATGGAAGTCAAAATCTCCTTTTTGAAAAGAAGTCTGGTAAAAACTAAGTATTGTGTATGGACTCTGACCGCAGCTACAGTCGATTAAAAATTGAAACGATTAACGTGATTGCTTATAAGATCTATCTATCGCCTCCCTCCACAGCCTACTTCTATAAGTAACCTATTCAACGTTAGAAGAATTTAAAAATATATATTTCTCCTCTATAATATGTTCTGTCAAAAGTTATAATAATATAACTTTCCCTTTTTTTTATCTCACACCTATTTTTTTGTTTTATAATAATTAATAAATGGTAGCATATTTAGAAGTGAGTTCCACTACTCAACTTGTAGTGGAGCAAAAAGTGGAGAAGGAAGTGTCTTAACGTACAATTTTAATATTTCACTTGACAAGTATCCAAAACGAGTATCCCAAACAAGTTGTATAAATATTTCAAATTTTACCGCTATTTGAATATTAATTTTAAAAAACTCGTTTCCCAAAATTCAGTTCAGTGTTACATATTCTTTCTTTAACCTTTTCTTCTAAAATGAAATAACGGATATAGAATTATGGTATAACGAACGAAACAAAGTAGTTTTTTTTTAAACGGAATAACGAAAAGAAATATATTTATTCAATTTTTTGCCTCTCATGGCGTTATCTCTTCTTTATGTCTGACTGAGTGGATATCTCCACGCTTCATCCTGCACATATATATAGGTATATGGTGGATCTAGATGATAGTGAGGTAGTGATATGAGGTAGTGTTAAGACACTCTGTTTCTCGTCCACCACCCAATTTTCAGACAATACATGTTGAATGATGAAACTTCGCCACGCTTAGTATTGCCAGTGCGTGGAAATAAAAATAATAAGCTCCTCCGAGTAGGATCTAACTCACGGCTATTGTGTTTTTTTGTTTGTGTGAAAATAAATAATGTTGAAATCAAGTTACATTAAAATATGCTAACAATTGAGCGCGGGGCAGTCGTGGGGCAAGGCACGAGCCGTGACTAAACGTCAGAGATTTGTTTTTATCTGGTGTCAAGACTAAACGCTGCATTGAGTTCCGCCACTCAATAAGCATTGTCTCCAGAATTCAGCTGAAAGTGCGAAGCAAAGGGCCTTACACATATACGGTACATGCAGAATACAACGATAAACTAAAAAAATAAATAAAAAACAATTAAATGTTGAATTGATTGATACTTCCATTATCAGCTTCACGCTGTATCCCGCACACAGCAGGGTAGGCAGAGGGAACCTAGTAGTAAGACACTCCGTTCGCTACTTCCCGCCGAAAACTAGAGTCACTGCGTGTTGAGTGGCGGAACGTCAACGCAGCGTTTTCCCTCGACACCAGAGATCTGTCTGTCTGTGTGTGAGAAAATCTGTCTTTAAATTACTATATTACATATAAAGACATCCTCCTCGTGTGGAATGGAATCAAGTAGTGTACACGGTGTTATGTAAAATTCTTATTATTCCGATCCCACATTTGTAGATTTTTTCTTTGTCTCGTACCAGGGCGAAGAAATGAAAATAATTTTTTCCTCCGAGTGTTAATCGAACCCGTGATCGTCGCGTTTTTGCTCATACGCTGCGCCACGACAGCCTTCTTTTTTATACATTCTTTCATTCATTCAATTTAACCATATTGTAATGATTTTTGCCGATTTCTTTTCCAGGCGTGGGCAAGACGAGCCTGGTGGTGCGTTACATCGGCAAAATGTTCTCCAAGCATATATCGCCCACGATAGGCGCGTCTTTCTTCACCTGCAACATTAATTTAGACGACGCTAGGATTAAATTGCAAGTGAGTATTGGAAATGTTGTTAAATTTCAATATAATAATTATTGAAAACATAGCGCGCAGCGAGTCAGCTTCCGGCAAAGTTTCCCCACCTGAGGGGATTTTCTTCATTTTCCTGCTGTGGTAGAAGAAACGCGGCGCTTAGATTCGCCACTCTACACGAAATATCTCTAAAATTCAATAGTTTTCTGCCTGCTTTTTGAGGGAAAAAAACATTAGTATTAGATTTAAATTATAATAAATTTGAATTCAATACACCTATTGACATCTCGTTGCCGAGAAGCTTCACGATGTATCCCGCATGTAACGGGGTCCGCGACGGTAATGTTCAGAGACATCCGGAATTGAGTGGCTAAATTGTCTGCTAAAATAAAATTTATGTAATTTATGTCATTTAATATATACGCTCTTCCAAGGTATGGGACACTGCAGGTCAGGAGAGGTTCAGGTCAATGGCCCCCATGTACTACAGGAATGCCAACGCCGCCCTCCTGGTGTTTGACATCACTAGTGCTAACAGCTTCGCGTCCATGAAGAGCTGGGTCAAAGAACTAGAGAAGTGAGTTATTTTATATATAGCTAGCGGTCACCTATAGCTGTAACTGAATTATTATTTTTTTAATGGAAAAAGCATGGCAAACGAGCGTACGGGTCACCTGATAGTAAGTGATCACCGCCGCCCACGACACCGCCTAACACCAGAGGAGCTACTGGTGCGTTGCCAGCTTTTGTCTCTACTTATTGTCAATATCATCTGTCGGTCAGTTAGTAAGAAAACAGCTTTTTCTTTAGTTTCGTGCTGTATCCCGAAAGTCATCGCTAAAAGAATTTAATAATATTAAAAATAAATTATATATTTTCGTTCAGGCAGAGCGCGCCGTTAGATTCCTTAACACGCAATTTTTTCGAAATTCTGCGGATCCGCGAGAACGGAGTGTCTCAACCCTAGGTGTCCTCTGCCTACCGTGCGGGATACACCGTGAAGCTAAAATGTAAATTTAATTTAAAATCGCTTTTACTAATTTCTTCTAAACATAACAACTATCAAAATATCCACAGCAACGTGCCAGAGGCGATGATTCTCTCGCTGGTGGGCAACAAGAGCGACCTGGAGCAGCACCGCGCGGTGACGGCGCTGGAGGCGACGCAGTACGCCGCTTCCATCGGCGCCTCCTACTGCGAGACCTCCGCGCTGCATGACCAGGTCACTGACAGTCGCAGTCATAACGACGACGACACATTTACTTTATTTATTTATGTATTTTCTTATTAATTTCACGCTGTATCCCGCACACGGCCGTATAGGCAGAGAGGCCCTAGGATTGACACACTCCGTTAGGCAAAATATTTGGTTCCCCTTAGTCCGAAATAAGGAACCAAGTATTTATAATTTATTTTGTTAAATAATCTATTTTTATAGGTAAATTATACTTAAAGAGTACTTTTGATACATAGATTTATATTGCCCCACCGATAGTAATTAACTACACTTCAGATACATTAAATTAAACTAGTTTTTAAATTAAAAGCTTACAAGGCGTCGTGGCGCAGCGGTACAGTGTCGAACTGTAAACGTGACAAATGTCAAGCTCAAGCTCAAGTCTGAAGCTGTGACAGTTCAAGGGAATATATTTAAATTTCGTTGGTCGAATAAGACAAAGCCAAAATAAAATATTTTTACATATTTTTTTTTAGCCTTCGATCGCCGATCGGTCTCTACAAAATATAAAATAAATAACACTTAAAAAATGTATATTTTATTTTTCCTTTACAGGGTATAGACCAGGTATTTCTTAATACTGCAACGGAACTGCTCAAGATGTCATCTTCTAACCTCATGTCTTCATTGAGATCCTATGACTCAAACGAAGATGACAAATTGCCAATAGGTAAATATTATTTAATGACGGTTGCGGAACTCAGCTCCGTGGTATGTCTGAGACTGGAGAGATTGTGTGTAACGTTTCGCATGTTACTTTTGTCTCAAGCATATACAACAGACAGTTTTAAGTGTTTGAGTTGAGTTACGCCACTTAAGACACAATATTTAGAAATTGATAAATGTTAGGAGAACAGAGTCTCTTAACATTACTTTTTCTCTGCTTATATGAAAAAGCTATAAAAAAATATAATATCCAATTTCTACAAAAACATGGTCTACTTATTCAACATTAATGGTAGATATTGAAATATTTGTAGGTATTCCTTCCGAAGAGAAAGCGACTCACACGGGAAAAATAGAGCTGCCGGCGCTTAACTCCGACGTGAAGCACGGAGAGTTGCAGAGAAACATGTGTTGTTAGCACTGAGACAACAACTGACAGACTTAATTGACTTAGACGTTTGTCTCGAATTTTGTATATTGTTTTAGTTTTTATAGATTTTAAATAATGTATTTTATATACATTTGACTAATTAGTGCCTTTCGTACCAAAAGTGTGAACTTGCCTTATTTTTTATGTATTTTTATAATATTTTTTATTTACTATTAATATTTAAATTATAAAAAAAATTATGCACGTATTTTAGAGGATATCAAGGCCGTAAGTTGGTAGTAAATTCTTATACAATATTAAGTTTTTTAGTACAGTACACTCTCGAGTATCTAGCCCTCAGTTATACGGATTCGCAATTATCCGGACAACCAACCGCGGACTAACTACATATATTTAATATGTACGTAAATAAATGTATAAATCATATTGGAAAATGTATCTCTTAATAGACAATAATTTTCATATATTCTATTATCCGGATTTTCGATTATCTGAATTAATAATTACAAATAGTCTGTTTAATCGACTTTCTACTGTATATAACAAGATATATATAATATGTAAAGAAATGAAAATGAACTTACTACCTCTGACTTAACAAGCAGTATCATTTGTATTTTATACACTCAATCATGAGAGTAACGAAAAATACACTTTTCTTTTCATAGTATTAAAATTGTAAAATTTGTATTAACATTGCTTTTTTAAATTTAAATTGTGTTTAATATGATCTGTTTAAAATATATTAGAATATAAAAAAGTATATTAATTGTTAAAAAATAAATTAAATCAGCTTCACGCTGTATCCCGCACACAGCAGAGTAGGCAGAGGGAATCTAGTGTTAAAACAGGAGGCATTGCGTGTTGAGTGGCAGAACTCAAAGCCACGCTTTGCCGCCACACCAGAGCGAAGAAATGGAAATATAGACGTAAATAAATATTTCTCTTCCTCGGGTGGGGATCGAACCCACAACCGTCGCGTTACAGTTACACCCTTGTGCCGCTGCGCCACGACGGCCACTATTTTATACGTATTTGTTAACTATAATAAATATAATTTGTGGATACGAGGCAACCGTGTCGCCATGGCAGTATCAAGACTGTAAGCACGACGGTTGTGGGTTCGAGTCCCACGATTATATTTAAATTATCCTCCTGTCTATAATTATCAATCTCCTGACTAGTAATTGGCGTTGAGTTCCGCCATACAACTCAGATGAAAATTATCTCGAATTCGGTCGATAAGTGAAACAGGGTCTAAATTGATGATGATTTAGAATTCCTTTAGAACTCCTTTTCTTAAGTTAATTTGGTTGATGCTGCGCACTTAGACTAAAATGTTTTTTGTTTTAATAAATAATTATTCATATTAATTTTTCGGTACTTTAGTTATATTTAGATATTGATATAATTTTTTATTATTAGTCTTACTTACGTGACGCCATAGTGACACAATTTGGAAATTATTCTTTTCACTGCATTTTTACGCTTCTATTTTTAGTTTTTATAAAAATTTAGTATTAAACATTTTTTTTAGATGTCGGTCATATAAATGATGGCTAGTTAATCGAAGTTAATAAATGTTCTGTTTTTACTCAGTTATTTCATTAACCTTTGGTTTGTTATAAATTTTGAAATATTTGCCTATTTTTCAATTTTTATTACTTTATTCTAGTCTTGTCTTTAATTGTGTTTTCAGAGTAGCTAAAAAGAACTCAGTATTAAGACATTTAGTTCTACACTTTCAGTCCATTTTACTAATTGTACTAATAACGGGATACAACGCTGTACTTCTGTAGCAAGCGAAGCGTGAAAATAAATATCATTTAAATAAATTTATTTCCTTTAATGGGGATCAAACACGTAACCAATACATTTACTGTCAGACTATGGCATCATATAAATACATATAATAGTTTTAATGTAACAATAGTAAAAAATGTAAATAATATTCGATACATTGAATTTATTTGTTTGTAAGCTTTTTTTGTAAATTTTGTACCATTCTTTATTTACGTGATATTAAAAGAATAAATATATTTTTAATTATAGTTCATTTTATTTTGTCTTTTAAATTATCTTTAGATATGGTGCAATTTAAGATTGTCTTTTAGTTAAAAGGTTAGAGCTATTAAGAATTCTCAACAGACAAAAACGAATTTAAAAACGTATTAGGTGTATGTATCGTCAGGTTTTAAGAATTTGTAAAATTTATTTCTATAAATGTAATAAAATAAAAGTCAATTTTGTATATTTCTTACACTTTAGAATACTCTAAGCCGACGATGACTGCAACGTACTTACAAAATTTAAGTTGCAATAGACGGATGGACCACACGCTTACGCCTCTGCGGCCTCTCACGGCGTCCTCAAATCAAACCAAGTGTTTAAATAAAACAACAGAATAAGTATTTAAATTGTTTATTACAGTAAACATACATCACAAGTTTCCAACACAACCTCATAATTTTTAAATAGAACAATACTTTAAACTAAATACAATAAATAAATCTATTTTGTTTTAGATAAGAAGTTTATTATATTTTTATTTCTATAACTGGCAGCATTTAAGCATATAAATCAGAAGTTTGTTTGGTAGATTCTTAGGAACTACTGGTTCAAATACAAGAATTATTTTTGTATTGAAGTACAGAAGAATTATTAAAATAAATGGTATATAGAGAGGCGTATCTAAACGCCGCACTTTATCTACCATTAGGAAAGAAATATCTATGTATATAGATAGATATGTTTTTAATAAAATTGGAAGCACTTGGAAAATCTACGACAATAGCCGCTAATATTCAATATTATTAATTGAGCATAAAATTCAAAACACGCATCAACATTTAAACAATAATATGGAAAAAAGAATATAAAAAGTTATTTAATTTCACTATGAGAAAATACATGTAATAGAGAGATAATAGATAAAGAAATTGTGACATCAAAATTATATATATTTTTAAAGTAAGGCACTACATTTTCTTCCTCCATTACTTATATAGTATAAAAAACACATTTAAATAACAACCATAATACATCTGTTTACAACTACTAACAAAAGGTTGCAGGTTCAAATCCACACAACCTTACGTACATAATTCTACATCTACAGTTCTTCTTTAACAGCTGGCTCCTCCGCATCCAACTCCTCGATATCCTCCTCATCATAACCCTCGGAGTCTTCGATGTCCGGCATCATGGACTGTTGGGGCATGCCACCACCGAAGCCGTAAGGGTCTGGACCGTGGACCTTTGGATAAAAAAGAAATTATTGTTTTTGTATAAACACTAAATAAATAAAAGTACACTTTTCTAGTTTCATGCTGTATATCGCATATAGAAGTGAAGGCAGAAAGAACCTTATGATAAGACACTCTGTTCCCCAGGCACCGCCCGTTTTTTAAGATATTGCGTGTTGAGTGGCGAAACTCACGGTGCATTTTATGTATTAGAGCAGGAAAATGAAACATACTAAGTATTTGGCGATAATTCCCGCAAAATGAGGATCGAACTCACAACCATTCTTTTAAGTCACACCACGACTTTACTAGATTTTCATTTTAATCCAGAAAGAGAAAGACGAAAAAAATATGGATCATGTCCATATTTTTTTTCAGCCTTACGCTGTATCCGGTTTAGAACAGGATAGGTAGAGAGGCGTAGCGTATAGAGTGTATACAAATATATAATAAGCAACTAACTTTAACGTATTCGGCCTCCATCTCCGGCGTCCACGTTGTGTCTTCTGCGTTTGGTAACATCCATTCTTCACAGTATTTGGCGTGGTTGAAGCAAATCTGAAATTTAAATAGTATATATAGAATATAATCAATTTTTATATTTTTTAGTTAGTGCCATATGAAGGTATGTAAAATATGAGTCTTGCGCAAGTGTCCGTGCGTTTCTCTTAGTGTATTATATAATGTATACAAAAAGGTCTTGTAAAGCACAAGACATATATTTTTTAAATATATTTGTCAGTATCTCCATCTGGAAAATATTACATCACTTCAATCAATTATCTTTGCTTTGCTTTTGCTTTAAGGGGGAAACCGGTTTAGGTCGAAAATTTGATGTTTTCTGGAAAATTTTTTGAACAACCAAGAAATAATCAGAAATTAAACAATTTCTGGAGGATATTTTATTTAGATTTTTTAATAACACTTTTCATTTTTCGAAGACCACATTAAAATTGGTTAGCTAAGTATTCTCTATTTTACGCTACGGCCATATTGAAAAGTTAAATTTCAACCTTTTCAATAAAACTAACTAAAGTAATTTATAGTAATTTTGACATACAACATTCTTTAAAATGGTACAACTTTTTTATTTATAAGCCTATTGTAATAACACAAACACTAAATGTGAAGCTTGTCCAAATACAAAAGTGAAAACTGTAATCAAATTAGTTAGGCCTTAATTCTGAGATTAGCGTATAACAAACAGACATAAAAATTGAAAATCTGTGTATTTGGTTTTATTTAGTTATGAAATGCCACCAATAACATTTTTCATTATATATCATCCATGTACAAAGACCGATCCGTTACGATTTTATCATAAGTAATAAACTATTAATGCTCTATCTGCATAGCAAACAAAGAAAAAAATCCCTTTTGCCTCAATGATGTAAGTAATAAAATCATTAAAAATATAATCTACCCTTTGTTACTAACAACTGAGTAAGGATATAATATACTATACTGAACAAAAAGTAATTTAGCAGCATTAGCAGCAGCACGGTAAAGCCGATTTCTTAAAGGATCATAAATGACTCTAGTACCATTGAAAAGCAGCTTACTTGGTAGATTGTGCGTAGCTGTTTGGATGCCGTTCGACTTTTGTTACATGTTTCGTACTAACTAAAGTAATCATAAAATATAATACACTTTCAGCTCAACGTCGTATCCCACACATAGAAGGGTAGGCACAGAAAACATACTGTTAAGACACACCGTTTACTTTAAAACATTTCTATTCACAACGCCACAAGTTTTGCCTTGGTACCAGCCACAACCTTAGAGAAAATAAAAAAGATATACGCTAGTTATACACGCTGTATACGGTATAGAGTATGTACACTCGGCGAGGCAGGTTCAAACAACTATCAGACGAAACTATCAGATTCAGTTTTATGACTTCAGTTAGATTTTTGGTTACGGATATCCGATATTAGTAGGCAAAGCACGGCGATGAGTTCCGCCGAGCAACACGGTATACGTACTTAGCACATTGGGCTGAAAGTGGGGAACGGAAATATCTTAATGGTAACAGAGTGTCTTATCACTAGATTATAGGTTCCCTCTTTTCTTTTCTTTTCCCAGCATTCACTATTGCAAGATATTATCTTACCTGTCTTTCAGCGTCGGGCATTATATCATCTTCAGGCCGGTTCTTGTATAGATCTGTTATTTCATCTTCGTTTTCCTCGAACATACGTTCACACTGGAGATAGAGAAAAATATATAGAATATAAGTATAATATTTTTTTTTGTTTAAGTTTGATATATCACAATCTTTATTATAAAATACTATTATACTTTAAACATACTATTTTTTATTTTTCAAAATATCTTATAAAAAGGTCGTCGAAACAGAGTATGGGACAGTTGATTTAAATTCCAATGGAAAAAAGAATTATTTCCTCTATCTTGGAGATGACTGACTGGTGACTTCGAAAAAAAAAGCGCAGTGTGGACACCACGTGGAGTCCCACCGCTGAAAAGTTATTCATCAAAGAATTAAAAGAAAATATTTTAAGATTAGGTTAATTCTGCCTACCCTAGTTACTAGTGTAAAACTAAGACTAGAAATATAAATAAGTTATAAATAAGTTTTTTGTTACTGACGTATATTCTATCGTAAACTCGACATTAACATTCGCGTCGTTACTGGAGCGCGAATTGAATCAACAACTGACTTAAAGCTATTTCTCTTGTTTTTGAAAACAGTTAAAAAGACACCACTCAACATGAACTGTCAATTCAAAACGATAACAAACTCACATAATATTCCAAACTCTTGTTTAAATCATCGTCAGTCACGAACTTGGTCTTTGAGAAGTCAGGGTTCATCCCACCATTGGGCAAAAGTAGCTGCATGATGGCTAGTTTGCCTGTGGACTTGTAATATACACGTACATAGTCGTCCATTTTCTTGCCTGAAAGAAAAATAGAATTTGAATATTTGTTTTTCCTTTCACCTTCATATGTTACTGATACAGAACATAGGAGGGTAATAACGGAACCTTGTGTTAAGACATTGAATTTTGAGCTGAATTTTCACTCTGCCTTGTTACCAGACCAAAGATATGAATATATTAATAAATCATAGTTCATTCCCCCAGACTGGAATGGAGTGGCATGGCATTGTGAGTTTACCGTCACACTTGTCTCACTGCGCCATGACAGCTTCTAATATTTAAATAGCAAGAAAAGTAGTTTATTATGTAGGTTGTTGTATATAGGAGAGGTTTGTACCAATGAAATAAAAGTGAACGACTAAAATATTATTGATTTAATGTAATTCATACATTTAAACAATTCATAGCTGATCGGACTCTGTATGTACATACAAAGAAACATTTTATTGGTGGCATTCAATAATGAAATAGAGCAAACACACACAGAAAAACAGACAAAAAATTGAGAATTGCTTTCCTTACCAATAAGTATTTGTTTTATTTCAAATGGTTCATAAATAAACAAGTTATACCATTTTTAAAGAATGTTATTTAACAAAATTTCTATAAATAACTGTTTTATTGAATTGGCTGAAGTTATTTTACTTTTCAATATAAAAAAAAAGAAATTAGAAGACGAAGGTAATGCTTTAGTAAATATTAATCATTATGTAGTTCAATCAGGTGGAGTAGAGTGGGTATTCTTTAATAAGTTTCACATTATGCGAGGTAACTTTAAATATTACATAATAAATATTACTTTTTACTTAATATTATAATGAATGATTAACTAGTTTTTTTTTTGCATTATCCTACTATTAATATCATACCGTATGTGTAAAAAAAACATGGTTAGTGCCTGAAAAAAAAACACTTTTTTGATCATTTTATGTTGATTACAGGATAGAAATATAAATCATTATTTATTTTTAAATCAAAATAAATTTATGACAAAAAAAAATTTGGGTGGTATAAAAACAAAAAATAGTTTTTATTAATTCTATGACCTTAAATCCCATTTAAAAACTATCCATTGTAATACAGCAGTACATGGATTAACATGGAGATAAGATATTCATTATCTCCTGATATATTTAATTTTTATCGTTATTTGTAAAATTATAATTGTCATTTCCAGCATTCATTTCAATAATTATTAAATAGCAAAATATATTATCAAATGACGCAATATTTTTGAAAATTTACTAACTAATTTAAAAGGTTTCTCAATTTTTATAATTTTCCAAACAATATTACCAACTAATAATATTCATAGATTCCTGTGTTAGATATTTAATGTACACAGTTATTCTTTACACATATCCCATATATATATATATATACACACATATAGTTATTTTATGTAATAGGTACATAAAAATTAGCAAAACTAAAATTGTAATAATGAAGCAAAATCTTATAATAATATACAAGCAATATACAAACAAAATGTAGATAAACTTACAAATCTCATCAATAACTTCAGAGATGTAAACAGCAGATCTGTGGGCTGGAACTTTCTGTTGCATTGTGTTACCGCTGGCATCCATTCTGAAGTTTCCTACCTGAAATATTTAATACTTTTTTATTACTATTGTTGTATGATACATGTGTGGTACATGCAACAAACCATTTTTTTAAACATATTCATATTTTTTAAAATGTTAAAAAACTTTATTAACAATACAGGTGTATTATCTTTTTTAAAGAAATTGTATTTTTATTTAATCGAAACCACTGAGTTGCAAAATATAACTATAAATGTAATGATTACAGGTCTCATTATTTATTCTCACTTATAGGAGTAATAACATAATTCATTTTATATGCCTGCTCTTATTTAGGTAAAATACAATGGCAGAGTTGAGTTCTGTTACTTAAATACTATATCTAATTGAATTTAAATCATCACTTTTCAATCATTTCAATCATTCCAACAATTTGAAAAATCAAGAACTCGGGTTTATTTATTTTAATCTATAGTGAAAAAATAAGTATAAATATTAATATAAAAAAGGAAAGTTCATATAAAATAAAAAAGGGTTCTTTACGACTTCATAAAACTTAAAGTTAAAAAAGTAGTACTTACAAATTTTTCATCAACAAAGATTTTTATAAAATGATGTATAAATAACAGGGCTGGCTATAAGGAAAATGTTGTTGATACTCACATCTACTTTTTTCCATTTTTCAACACCTTTTATTGCTGCATTAAGTTCCTCAAATGTTTGACGGCACACTGAAAATTTTTACAATCATTAGTTTAACTTTATAATTAAAATAAATACTAAGAACAAGATGCTGTAAACAAACCTAAACATCTCAAATTCTGTGGGTCTATTCTAGCTGAAACTATAGCGAAAAAAAATGTAAAACTTAAAATTGCAATGCTTAACCGCATTTTAAATTTAATTTGCTAATTCAATGTGTATTTTCTTTGATAATTCCTTAAAAATGACTTCAAAACTGGTACGACGTGTTCAGATAGTTTATCTTTAATGTCAAATACACGCACTCGGTTGCTATTGGTGGATTTTATTTTTTGTTTTACTAATTGTTAAATATGACTAAAACTCTATAAGTATTGTTATGTTATAATTCTAAACATTTTTCTCTTAAATATCACTACTTATAGTGAATAGAAAAACACTAATTTATAATTAAAAATATACAATTGTAAACTTATAATCATACTCCTATTAAATTATAAATTATTTTTAAAACAAAAAAATATCGACTTCGAGCACCTAACTAAAAATTTAAAAATAAGTTTACATAAAGTAATTTGTACTTTGATTTTGTTTTAACATAAAAACCTCCTTTTCTTACAGAAATTGGTTAAAAATAGAGAAATAAGGATTTTATAATTTTGAAGTCGGTGGCAAGCTTACCTTGCTTGCTAGTTTACCTATTTGTTTCACCAAACTATCCATAAAGTATACTCTTACAAATAAATAAAAGAATTCTCAGAATCGGTTGGTTTGATATTGAGTTATTCATCCATTTGTCGCGCACATACCTAATGCAAATTTAAGACTTGTGTGATTTTCTCATCAAAATCGGCTCGCCCAGTCAAAAGTTCTGAGGGAACAAATATAAAAAAAATACAGTCGAATTGATAACCTCCTTTTCTTACAGAAGTCGGTTAAAAAAGTTAAACGAAGCATCATGCCGTTAATCTTAAATATAAGTTTTACAGTTATAAATATAGCTTTAATTAAGTATGATCTGTAATCATTTATAAATATACATATAGCTGGCAATATTACATTACAAAATTCATAACACGAATAAATAAAATCAATTATGCATAGGTTGGCAACATCGATCACCTCCCTGTGATATAATAGCACTCACACTTGCATGCTTCCTACTGTAGCGAGCGTAAACGCTTCAGCTTTCAATCAAAATGTGAACGGATGTCAATATTATTACTCTATTATTAAAATATGTAGTTGTATTGTTTTTTATTTATACAAGTATATTTCTTAAATGTTTTTTAGATTTTTGAAATAGATTATTTTAGTATAGTTTGTAGTATTTATGATTTTAATAAAAAAGTAGTTGCCCCTCCCGCTCCCTCGCTCGCCCATTCTCCGGTTTTCCGCCCGCCGCCCTCCACCACCAACCGACCCAAACTAAACCAACAGTTCGCATTCGGTCTCTATGCGCGTAGGACGTTTGCTCAACGTTATGTATATTTTTTTTGTGCATATTAAATCTTCACAAAATCTCAAAATACCATAGTCCAGTTGTTTATTTCGGCTGTAAGTGACGTTTCCGTGAATACAAAGAAGAAAGAAAGCAGTTTCGAGTAAAAATACAGGTAAGTGCTTAGTTGACAGATTGCGTCTTATCCTATTTGATGCTCATTATGTACGTTTTTTATTACAAATAACAGCTTTTTCTGTTGCATTCAAGATTTTTGCATCCGGAAAGTAATATTTTAGTTCCATATTGTGTGTGTGTGACATGTCCGCACCTGTGCCCTCCCATACGCTAAACTAATAGAGATACTATACAAATTTCAATATAAATATTGAACGGTTGTCACGCTCGTATCTAACGCTTAATTATACTCAAAACGGAGTGTTTGAATATTAAGTTAATTTCATAATGATAGGCCGCGCGCTCTCCGCGGCGACTTGGACGCGACGAGCGCTAAATTGTGTGAAAGAATCCTGTCGTAAACAAGCAGTCAGTGTCGTTGGGTCCTGCCGGCGTTTCCCTTTGTTTTTCGCGTGAAAACGGCCCTTTGTCCTTCGGCGGGGAGCGCTGGGTGCGCCGGCCGCGAACACAGGAATCTCGACTCTAGAAAAGTGGCATAATACACGGCGATGGCGGCCGCGGCAGTAGGGCAGTTTGTTTATGCCGGCGCGCGGCGCGATCCCGCCCGTATGGCGAGCGCGCCAAGGCGCACAGTGGCCTGCCTCCTCATCGCCTATCGATCTTGCAGGCGGCCAATGGCGCGCGCCGCCCCGTTTACCCGCGCCCCGCGCGGTGAAAGCCGCTACGTCGCGGCATATGTATGTATGTATGTGTATGTTATCGCGCCGCGGCCGCCTCGATCATATTTATACATGTCGCGGGGGCTCCGGCGCGAGGGGGGAGGAGGGGGGCAGCTCGAAATAGAAGGCGACGTGGCAACACCGCGAATGCGCCGCGCCGCTCAGTGTCGGTTCAAAATGGCGTCTGTGCGTGATCGATACCGTGCTCTCGTCTCGATGTCCGTATCCGTGATGTCCCCGGTCGATGGCGGTGGTGGCCACGCTGGCGCCCTGACGGCTGATGGCGGCTGACCCCATGTACGTACATATCCCGCGCCGCCTGCCCGTGCCCCGACACGTAGCTAGCTATGGATGTGCCTGCGACGGCGACCCCCGCGGCCGCCCGTCACCATGTGTCACTTGCATATCCATATCTGCTCTCGACTCCCGAATCATCTCCGGGTTAGATATTTAGTGCTAAATGATTACGAATGCAATGATTTTTATTTCTTCTTTTTTCAGCAGTTGCATAATAGTAGTTCGAGACCGCGATAATTAGATTTACTTTGGTGTCGAAAGTCGAACGCTCAGTTCGTACTTGTCATTTTTGAGTCATCTCAGCTGTTTCTAACAAAACAAGTAAAAAAATCAAAATGAACAGATGATCATAGCAGGTTGCATTTGATAGATGAAAACAAAATGGCGGCCGCTATTGTAAAATTAAGACGCAGTAGCGTCCCCCCCTCGTGGCCCGCCCCGCACCCGCGTTCCCCTCACAGTGCGAGCTGGCAACGCCGCACAACGCGCCAGTCACTCGCTCTTTACGATAAGAAATTTCAAGGCTATATAGTTTCGTATCCTACGCTAATAACAATGCATAAACTTAAGCGCGTGATAAAATATAGGCCGTTTAATAATAAAACATTAAACGTTTTTTCTTTCAAATCACATTTTCTTTTGACGATGTCCATAAAGCCTATAATTGTGTATTATTTATTATCTGCATTGTATATGTTCACATGTCACGCACACAAGGTTGCAGTGATATGGGCTTGTTTATTATCTGTAATTGCGTCATTCGGCCGCTTAGTTTGATTGTAAACATAACTTTGTTTAAATATGTTCAAAATATGTTGGTCTCGTCCACCTATAAATGGTAAAATCTGCACGTTACGCCACAAAAATTGGCCTTGACTACCATAAAAGTGGACTTTCATGAGTAAACACCAATAAAAAACGTCTTAAGTTTACTAAAATAAAAAGATACAATTACTTTGTAAACTGGTTGCTAGTTATAAAAGACAAGTTATATTTCTACATTGTTATATTTATTATTGTGTTCTAAAAAATAAACGACTCAACAATACTTTGTGTAAGACAAAGCTGCGGCTTCGCCCGCGTGGTCAATAGAAATAACTATGAATACTACTAATATTATCCTGCTTAAAAGGTACTTTATATTTTAACCAGTGGTCTTCGGATTTCAGATAGATTGTTATATTAAAGAAGCCTTCAAAGTTTGATTGTATTATAAATTTCCACAAAAGTATCATTCTCATCGTGCTCTTTTAGTATCTAAAATTACTCTTTTCTGCCCAATGTCTTATTGTTCAGCTTGCTGTGTCTTCTTCATCCTGGCATTGATCCCGACTATTGCCAGTGTCTGCCTTCCTGCTTTAACCTACTCCACTTGGCACGGTCTTTAGCGTCCTCGGTGGTTAGATCATTGGCTCTCATAACCTGCGTTACGACATCCGACCAGTACTCTCTTGCGCGTCCGACAGGTCTCACTCCAGGGACTGATAT
>DWGR01001236.1:0-16966 GCA_018247715.1 Heliconius burneyi
GTTGGCATAAGTGTATTGTATCTGAGGGGGATTACTTTGAAGGGGACAACATAAATATTGATAAATAAATAAATATTTTTTCTTAAAAATACAAAGTCACCTTACTTTTTGAACAGGGTGGTATATTGACGATTCATTGTATGTATGAGTTTGTTGTGGCATCATGCTTTCTAGAGACACTTGTTGGACATCCCCGTGTGACACGCAATGAAAAATAATACATGGTTACGTTTTATTTTTTCCGCAGAAAGCACGTGAATATAAGACGTAGTCTAAAGTCTAGTTAATTATCAAATATATATTCGAAGCGAAGCTTTTATAACAATGTTTCTTTTTACTTAATTTTTTAAAATAATTATTATTGATAGAAAATTTAATTGAAGTTACTACGAATAAGTCAGTTACGATGAAAACAAAGCATCATATGTATATTTACCAGTCGTTTGCACCTTAACATTTCACCACAATAATCGACCGTTGACATTTGCGCAAAACTAAAGTTGGATATACGGTATGCCGAGTAGCCGCCATTGACGAACTTTTCGCTAACTTGTATATAATTTAAAACACGCGAGTCCATAAATAAAATCCAGCTTCCCGCGTCCCGGCACCCGCGCATGTGCTGTGATGCAATTATGCATTATTGATCGAGTATTGTTATAAGTCCTTCATTATCACTTTTATTATAAACATATTTAAAAATACGTTACCTTTTACACTGTATTCCGCATATAGCGGCAGAGGGAATCTAGTGTTAAGACACTCCGTTTCCCACTTTCCGCCAACATTTTTCAAATCATTGCGTGTTGAGCGACGGCACTCAACGCCGAACTTTTGATGCCAGAGCGAAAAAATATTAATAAATAATAATTCATTTCACGAATGGTGATCGAACCCACACCCATACGTGTGTCATGTTACAGTCACGCCTCTGCGCCTCGACGGCCTCTGGCCTTTTTTCTTTCACAACCAGCAAGATAAGCTTAAGTATAAGTTGACAATATATTGTATTGCACTTCGTTTCCCATCGCTGAATTCTAAGAACATACACGTAATGTGAACTAACAACCATATATCTTTGAAACGTCATTATAATACGTATTAAAGCAAATTAAGACCTTTGAGATATTCTATACACAGTAAAGTTCCTGTGAAACGATACCGTCGAATGATACTCGCTAATACTGTTGCACCGACAATAATGTTTACGTATGCTATCTATACGTATGGACGTATAGTTTTAATTTTGAATGACACTGTAATTGACTTGAGAGAAGGTTTACACTGTACAACAAAAATACTCAGCACAAAAACAATACTCCATTGTGAATGTATCATAAGAGGTGTTTTAAGTGTAAAATGTTATTTATAGTCCCTCAACAAAAATAACTACTACTACTACTATCTCTGATAACGTTATTCGTTTGGCTATAAAGAATATCTGATTCTTTTCATAAATGAAAAACTTTTTAAATTCATTTAAAAGGTCATAATAAGCTCAGTCTTAAGTATGATAGTACGTAAAAATTAAAAAGTTGACATTTGTACACAATATGTGTAATGGTCCCTGAATGCGAATGTTTCACTATTTTATAAGAGATAATAAGCAACAAGTTTTTAGTAGACCTTTTGTCTTTTTATGAAAGGCATTCCACATATTCCTATGAAAAAGAACTAAGTTCCCAGTAGGAAACGGGGATACGAAGTATTATAAAGCAAAATAGACGTCAGTTACAGCTAGTAGAATCTCTTTATCGGGAACGTACAGTTACGAGGTGTCAAGACTATCTGTGCGCGCTATTATTTTTGCATTACAAACTCTTGAATTCTAAAACGCACAAAATTTAAGATAGCTTAAACTGAATAAGCTTGTTATTTAAATGTACTGTAGCAGTACTCCTACATATTAAAAACAATAATTCAAGTACAATATTTACTTAATGTAAATATTGTACTTGAATTATTTATTTCTCTCATGTTCTCATTTTCAACCGATTTCAAAAAAAGAGAGAGGTTCTCAATTCACCCGAATATTTATATAGATGTTCTTGTCGATACACCAAAATGTTAGTTTGCATATTGTGTTCGCACCTGATTAATTGAATTTTTACAATGGACAACGATTATACCACTCGTTGACAACCACTACCACCATTAACTACTACTACTACCACCACTACTACTTGTTAAGAAGCATCCTTTTAAGGTCTAGTCATCACTTAAAATCGTAAAATAAATTAATTTTTAACAAAAAGAAAAACCAACTTCTAAAAACAAACTAAAAAGTAACAAAATAATTTTACAAAGATTTTATCATTTTTATGTCAGGATTAAGCTAATGCTGCAATAACCTTACTACGATATCAAATTACTAAGCCTGTTGTTTTTCAAAAAAAAAAGGTAAATTTGATATATTTCCCGGTTTTCGATTGAGCTGAAATTTGGCATGTCGCAGTCGACAATAATGGCGAAGGGCAGACCAGTTCTTGGTCTTTTTAAGGCAGGACCAATCATCTACAATGGAATAATAAGTTGCAGGCGGTGATTTCTAAATTCTGTTTCGATTCTTCTAGCCAGCACTATCTGGGCACACTCAGGACTTCACGTCACGGAAATAAAGATGCTCGGATGGATGTGCGGCGTAACGCGGTCTGGCCGCGCGTTACACATTTATTCCAGGTAGTCTCAGAGTCCGTGAGTTAGCGGATATGTTCCAAGAGCTTGAAAATTGAAAACATAGGTATTTTCGCCTAAATCTAATAGAGATCAAATCCTTTATAATATGGAATCATTTTTGTGAATATGGTATCAGCGCCAAATTCTTATCATAATGCTTTTTCATAAGCCCTTTAATATATTTTGAACTCATAATTGGAATAGAATCTGAAATTCATATTTTACTGTTGATAAAATATTATATAGAATCCCTTTATTAGAAACATTCTAAGAAATTATGAGTATTGACGTAAAAGTAAGTAAAGCTGTGAAATAGCAATTAAGACTTAAAAGTAAGTACCGCGAGACAGGCTTCGTTTACGATTTTATAAAAGAATTATATATTTCAGAAAAATCCTTTTACCTAGCACTAGTGAAAGCGAACAAGAGCTTTGGGTCTTAAGGGTCCGGGCTCAGTTACATAAACAAAACACGTGGTTCTAATAACTTAATAGATTAACCGACAACGAGCCTGTGAAGGGTTCCGTAGCATCAAACAAAAAAACATACATTTACTCCGCCACCACCGCCATCACCATTATTAATTTTCTGCACAACTTGGAAAAACGAAACGTACTCAGTATATACGGGGTCTCTTGATTTCCTGAAAATCGTTTTTCTATATTTACTTAAAAAAAAGGCGTATTTCAATTAGCATCACAACACAATTTATTTTTGGTATTAAAGCCGTTAGTCCGTGTGAGGCATTTTTACAATTTTTGTACGGAGCCCTCGGTTGGTAAGTCCGACTCGCATTTGTCCGGTTTCTTACTATTCTTGATATGGTACTTTTAAAAGCCTTCAAAAAGAAGTTTCTCAGTATGATATCACCTAAACCTAGAAATCTATTTTGAAATTGAAATTCTGAAAATTGATTTGATGTCAATTTTCGTTTGAAGTTTTTATTGAATTCTATAATGTAAAAAAAAAATATAAAAAAAACGGGAAAAGAGATACTTCTTACCACTTTAGAAGCGAATATCTCACAAAGTATTGGCATAATGAAACAACTATAGTATAAACCTCCATAGAGTTAAGAAAGACCTATCTAATGACGCGGTCCACATGTTTTTTTGCAGATATCGTGTGTACTGTGTGCTTTCAGTAAAAAACATATTATGCAATACAATTGCTAATTATTATTGAATATATATTTGTGACTGATTACAAAGAAACGACATAAACGGGAGTTTAATGATTGTTAATGTTTAAATAGTTAAACAGTAACTTAAAATTCAGTGCAAATTGGAAAAATAAATCATTTTTCCAAGTCAGTCGCTGAATAACAAATATATATTAATAAATAAATTCAATAATCAATATTGCTAGGTAGTCACATAGAAAAGGATGAACTATAAATTTGTATCTGCGCCAAAATAGCAATTCAAAGTTCGCATATTTATAATGTAAGCAGTAGTAGGTAATGATAATTGTAATGAAACAAGACAATCATGAGTCGCTACGTAAATGACAAAAAAAAATATAAATAAAAATATAAAGAAGATATAATCAATTAACAATATAAAATAGAGTAATACATAATTTCAAAACTCAAAGCGAATCCAAGTGTTTCATAAGCCTGCATAAAAATTTCAATGCAAAATTATATTTGAAAGCAATTTTGCTGTTTAACTAGACAGTTAGACAGCCTGTACAGGTCTAAAAGTTAGAGGTCGTAATCCTTTGTTAAAAATGTACGAGTACGAGCTACTGATTAAATTTGTGAATTAATAGCTTAAAAAAGTATTTTTTATATAAATTCAACAAGTTGGATAGAGAGATCAGTAATATATCTTATATCTTTCTTTTTCCGTGTTTTTGACTTGCGGAATCTCGTAACCTTTAGAAGTTTAAACCCACAATTAACATACTATCTCCACCAGACGTCCATAGTCTGACTTAATTAAATTTATAAATTGGTAGCCTATTTAATCTAGAGTGTATTTGGTTTAAACTGCTATGACGATATCTTTGGTAAGGTAAACGTCATTTCGATGTAGAAATCAGTAGTGGTTGTATATTACAAAAGTTGGTATATATTTTTCTAATAATAGAAGCTTGTATTGATCGCAGGTCCGATACGGCTTCAGGTTCCTGGTATTAATATAATTCCCACTTCGAAAATGAATAGCGAACTCTGTTCATATAGGATTTTGATAATATAGCTTAATTGCGTAATACACCAACACACCGTAATTGATATCACTAGGAAAACCATTTGATATCTTTTTTATTGGACAAGTGAGTAATTTACAAAAAATATTACAGATTATAGAAGAGCTCCACGAAGAAGCGCCCCACTGTATCTCCCAATAGTGGTAAAATATGTGGGCTATATTCTGCCAGTGTATTGTTTTGTCTTCTATGAGTACGATAATTATCTATGAGTGCACACGCACACTACAATTACTGTTATCCTCCTGTAGTATAAACAACTATTGTCCGCTCGACGGCCGCAAATCGAGGTTCGAGTCCCGCAGGGCGCCCTTACAGTCGTCGACTTCCTCACAGACAGCCTTAGTGCTAGACTTAGTGCTTGCATTTCTTTAGGGACAAAGTACCCTCTTCCCTACCCAACCGGTATCGCTGTAAAAGCCAATAGGGCTAACAGCATTAACCTCATGTTTCCAAAAAAAAAGTATAACTATTTTTCAATTATTATCAATAGTGTCGATACTAATGTGGTATTATAGTGAAATTTTAAATTTAAATATTTTTCCGCCGATATGATTAATTATCATATCGGCGGCTGGTGGAAGGCATTGACTATCTTTTTAATTTGAAAAAAAAAAAAAAAAATCAACTACAAGAATGTTGTAGTTTTTCAAAAGGTACAAGAATTAAGCCTCCTTTTTTATATAAATTTATTATTATATTATTAATAACTATTGGTGCTTATTAACTAAAAAATACTATAAATATTAAATATTTCTACGAAAATAGTTACAAAAATTAAAATAATAATTTTAATTTTTTTGTTACTTAACATAAATATCTATTATTTTATATGCAACAACACGACGTAAATTATTTAAATCTCGTCCTTATTAAGATAAAATGCCTTGAGTTCGGTCACTCAATGCAGTTTCGAATTCGGGCAGAAAGTGGAGGCTAACTTCTTTGTTTGTTATGAAAGAAAAAGAGAAGCGAGGCAGTATACTATACGTTTATACTTGACATATATTTATTGTATTTACCAATAAAACTTATGATACAATTTAGAATTCTCGCGTCCTTTAAATAGTTACTGTTAGCTTCAATGTATAATGAAAACTTAATATGTTAGTTTTTATATAATGTTACACACATAAATATTATTAGCATAGTTTCTCACCCCAAAAACTCGGAACTGTCTTGTTGATTATTCGTCGTGAAGAAAGGTGGCTTGGCAACACTGAAAAAGTCGTTCGGATTCAGTTTTGTGGATATCGAATGCATCATTTTAGCGAAGAGGACGCTCATCTTCGCCCAGTACGGAACCGCCGTCATCTTCAACACTACGTGACTGCTGAACCTAAAGTCAAAATCACAATAATGTCTTTTAAAAGATAACAAAAAACAAAAACACAAATAATATAACACATGAAACTCATAGTAAGATTCAGACATTGACGACTGGAGTTAGCCTAGCACAAAATTATCAACGATTGCTCGCAAAGCCGCTCAGCCCATACAATAAATTAGCTAATCTGGATTGTGCCCTCCGAAAAGCCATACTATACAAATTGTTAGTGCGCACCCATTTTTTGAACATTGAAAAATTGTTGTCGCTACATGCATATTGCTGAGTTTTATTGTTATACTGTTAAAGTTCTTAAATTTAAAGTTAAATCCTAAACGCCACTCTAAGTAATTAAATATTTAATATTTTTATTACTTGGCTCTGGTGTCAGGGCAAAGCGTGGTATTAAGTTCCGCTATTTAACAAGCATTGCCTTTAGACACTGGGCTCCCTCTGCATGGTTAGCATGGTATGCTACAAGCGGGATACAGCGTGAAGTTGAAATAAAAGTTTGACTTAACCTCATATTTTTTCTAATTATTTGGATATCGCAAAAAGAAAATAGATAACACAATGCTTGTATATAAGCTAATAAGAATTTCGCATTTGCAAGTTTTTTTTTAAATATTGTACTTATTGAAATCAGCTTTATGCTGGGAAACTTATTAAAATTGTACGAGTACATACTTAATTTTATTTAAATAATAACATAAAACATTAAATAGGCAAAAAATATTGATTTCAAATATAAAGTTAGCAAGCGTATGCATTTTCATATAAATAATAAAGTTGTCCCTAACATGGCAAGCGTAATAAACAACCTTTAAAGCGAAGGCGAAGCGTATTTTTTTATTGATTAATGTACACTGAAGATCTTTTCATCCATAAGCAAACACAAAGTAACAAGACAAAATAAAAAGTTGCAGACTAATTATTTTTTTTTTATGGTATAAGGACAAGGCAAACGAGCGTTCGGGTCACCTGATGGTAAGTGATCACCGCCGCCCACGACCCCGTGCAACCCCAGAGGAGCTACAGGTGCGTTGCCGGCCTTTAAGGTGGATACGAGTATATATCACACAGCAAAGTAATAAAGCTCATAGATATGGTTTATGCTTCATTAACAAAAAGGTTATAAGGGAAAATCACACATCATCAAACATCACTGAATATTGTGTTCAAATTCGCAAATTCATTTTTCAAAACAAGAAGTATAACTTTCACAGGCAAAATTAGAAATAAATTTATTTTTTCTTAATATATAATATTTTCATTCTATAGATTGGAGAAAAGAGGATAATTTCATGTCGATGAGGTTAGTGCCGAAGTACACAGTAAAGCCTCTTAGTTTTAAAATATTTTATAATAAAATACAATATTTATTCTATCTATGAAGGTTGCACTGAACCATTCAGTGTTTATTCATAAACAAGAAAGTGAATACATATAATATATAAACTAGATAGCGGCTATCGCATCGGTTTCTTCAAAGTAAGAATAGTTTGTTTATTTGTAAATTGAGACGTCATAGAAGAAGCTTTACAAATGTGCGGATAGAAGAGAAACTTAGGGGCTACGACTCTTAGCGCACCGCGTAGATCTTGTCTGGTTGTTCTAAGGTACAATATCAAATACCTAAATCAGATAGTGTTTTAGTTAATAGAAAATATTAAACAGTTCCCATATAAGTATATATGTATGCAACCGCTATAACAATAATAATAGAACCTGAAAATATATTGTTGTACTAGCGACCTACTCGTGGGTACGCCTGCTTGTACTACATAATTAGATATTAAACAGACATTTTTTTCCATAAATAAATGTCCCTAAAAATATATTTTATCACATATCTCACATGTACAGACAGACAGCGATAAGTCAATGGATATAAAAAAAAAGCAAAAGCAAGTCATGGCGCGACTCTGTACTGAGTACGACTGTAAGCCGATTGATTATGGGTTCGATCCCCACTCGAGGAAATTAAATATTTATTTAAACGTCTATTTCTTCGCTCTGGTGTCGAGGCAATATGCAATGCCTCTAAAATTTGGCGGAAAGTGGGGAACGGAGTGTGTTAACACAAAGTTCCCTCTGCCTACCTTGCTGTGTGCGGGATACAAAGCTGACAAAAACAATAAAATAACTTACTGCCTAGCGACGAGCAGGGCTTGCACGACGCTGTTCATATAGCAGGTGTTGCCTAGGTTCAGGAGGCCGACCTTGCACGTCGGTATGTGCGTGGTGACGGGCGCCAGGCACACATTGCGGGCCCGCCACGGGGGCAACTGGAGGAACGAGGACGCACGAGACGCCATGTGACCCTCCAAGCACAGAAACTGTTGCGAGAAATGATCCTTTTTTTATTTACAGACATAAGACATTTAAATTTACATTTTTTTTAATGTAAATAAAAAACATTTACATTTATTTACATATTTAAGCATGTGAGACTCGGGGAAATGTTTCTTTTTCATGAAACAGACAGTATAGCCTCAAACAAATAGATAAAGAAAGCTTAACTAAAGTGCCAGAAGATTATTATGATTCAAATGATATTGTACCCACTCCTACCCCTACAACAGACACTCTATCAGTGTTGTGAAGTTACTTTTCAAAATGTAGTAATTACGTTACTAAATTTTTAAATTTGTCATTATATATTTTATTTATAAAATGATATATTATTATAATGAGGTATCATTATATAAATAAAATATAAAGCACTGCTGGTCCGAATTAGCAATGAGAGGAATGAAGATAAATATTACTCGGTGACAATGCAAATAGCACGTAATAAATTTGATATTGAAAGTGTGGAGACAAATTAAAATTGTAATAAAAACATCAATGTACAACATTATTAAACGGCTGATACTTTATTAGTTTACTTTAAAACAATAACTTTGTAGTTTAAGTGGTGTTTCCGGAGTCAATTTAATGATACAAAATTGCGAGAGCGTCGGGAGAGTGCCCGCCGTACGTCACGACCGCTGTACCAACGAGAGGCGAACTATTGCGTTACAAACTAAGTACACCTCATCGAAGCGACACGACGGCATGTTATTAGTAATATATATGTAAATATTAATAACAATTTAATCAACAAAGGACCTTACTAAGTGGGTGGGGGCGGGAGATCCGTGCCCAACCCAGAAATGATAATAAAAAAAATTGCCTAGAAATTAAAAAAAAAACATCATTTACATAGACATATCTAGGTAAAGTCCAGGCCCCTACCGGAAAATATATCAGGTTAATAAGAAATTAACAGCGATTCAATAAATAAAAATTATGACATAAAAAAAGCAATACAAGAATTATAAGTATGTGAAATACTCACCACCTCAGCATATTTCTCGCGGAAGATATCCAGCGAGTCTCCTTTTAAGGTTTCCATAATACCGACGACCATAGCTGTTAAGATATCAACCAGGTTCTGCAGCAGTTGCCGACTCCACCGCCCACTGTCCACCGCAAGGTTAACGAGAACCATACCCACGTGAGGAGAAATCTAATAGGAGCAATCACAAAATTGTTTAAGAAACTAATAAACGCTTAAAGTATTTACTCGTAATTCTGGTCGACTGGGCTAGAATATCAGTTAACAAGATTGCAAACATTCACACAAAAAGTAGAAAGAGCATTTGTAAGATAGCTAGTAACGATACACAAATCTCCTTAATATGTTTCCGAGTGATACAACCCCAATATCATCTGGTATTCGACATTTGGAATTTATATTAAAATATTCCTACCATCTGTAAATTTTACACTTGGTTTGTTGTTTCGCTGAACAGGTGCAGGCTTAACACACAATGGACTAAGCGAACTATCACATAGCTCAGATCACACAGTTAGTCTGAAATTTAATTTACTAAACATACATTATAAAGATGAAGAGTTTGTCTAGTCGAGCGCTATAATCTCAGGAACTGTTGACTCAAATCTAAATAAAACTGTTGTATTGGACATTTTATTTATCAGTTAGCTTGACCACTTAATATATAGGATTTTAGCTATAAATTAAAAACAAAAAAACACAGTTTTATAAGCGTAAAACTGTGAGCGAAACTAACCAATGGGAAAGTTTTAATATTTATATTGTTGAAAAAGACAAACCCATTTAATATTGTAAATTCCTATAATAATTTTATTAGTATAAAAATAACGTTCTTACTGTAAGCGAAAAGGTTATCATATAGCAAGGTAACTATATAAAATGAATGTACATATATTTAATCCTTTTGCTAACGTTTTACACAGCATAAGCCCTGAACCTGCACAGGTCGGGTAAATTTTATTTATGCTTCCAGTAAACACCATCTAACCCCTGTATGTACAAACTCTTTGAAATCCTTATCTTTTAAATACTGTTTAAAAGTGTTGTTCATAATAAAATATTCGCTCATGCAACTATTAATAAAATATAAAATATTTAACTAATGTACTTGCCTAACTTATTAGTTTATATTCAAAAATCATATTAAAGGCTAGTGCCTCTTACACCTGATTATAATTCAAAGAATAGATGCTTACTATTAATAGTATTATATATAAATTTGTGAAATAAACGTTTAAACAACAAACTTACCCTGTCAAAAGCATCAGTTGATTCTCGTAAAGATGCCAGAATATGGAATATAGCATCCGCTTCCTTCTGTTGCAACGGCGCTGGATTCGCCATGGACGAGAACAGTTTACCAATATTGTCTACACTTGTCTCTATGAGTACATCAAAACGCTCATTCTCCTAATAAAATAAAATTAAACTCATTTAATATTATAGAATATATGTATACATTTTAAATCAAATTATGAAATTTAATTATAATATTTAGTTTAATTTGTACGCAGCGGGATGCGAACCCGCGGCTGTTGGAAACCGCCAATTTAAGGGTAAATAGCTAAATTTGAATAACCAAATAACAAAACAATACAATAATGACGTTAAACCAGCGAACGGTAAAAATTTGTTACCGAGGTATATTGAAAAAAGATATTTCATCTCGTTCTTTTTCTAATTTCTTGAATGTATTTAGTCCTAGCCAGCTATTACAGACTGCGTTGTTTGAGATTATCATACATCCTTGTGATTTACCTCTAGTGCTTTTATGTAGGCAATGATCCAGATTCCAAGTCCTGATGATCCGTGCCATTCGGGGAGCCAACGGTACAAGCAGGAAAGCGCAGCCCGTGAACCAGCTCCTGCTGGGCCATTCTCTCGTTGTTGTACCAACCAACGTGCGGCAGATAAGGCAGATTCCTCATCCGTTTCTTCAAACACAATCAAAACTGCAGCCGTAGCAGGGCATGCATCAGACTCTATTAAAAATTACATAATTCTTCAATATTCTCATATTAAATTTCTTTTATTTTCGTTATAATCCATGTATTATTTATTTTTAAACAATTTTGTTAATTATTATTTTTAATTTCAGCTCTCGCTGTATCCGCTGTATTAAGAACCTAGAATCTAATGTTAAGACACTCCGTTCCCCACTTTCCTGATGAATTCTGGAGGCGTTGCGTGTTGAGTAGCGGAACTCGCCAACAGACCGAGGAAACGAAAATATGAATTTAGATAAATATTTTATTTCCTTGAGTCACAAACCGTCGCGTTACAGGCACACCATTGTGCCGCTGCGCCACGACGGCCAACACGACATTTTTTTAGATTAACAACATAAATATTATATTAAGATATTTCTTTTGTTAAACTGGTGGGTGTGCCAGAGTTGATTCTAAATAATTGTATCAGCTAAAAAAACTCCAATATTGTTTATACTTACGAGGATCAGATATATAGGTATAGAATTTATCAAGAATGGCCGTAAAGATTTCAGTGCGGACATCTTCATGAACTGTCGTTACAACACGGAGCAAAAATTGTTCAACTGGCAGAAGCAGCTGAAATAACTGTTCTACAGTCCCAGCAGTACGCGCTAAAGGAATATGAATATTTGTCATTAAGTTCTCCTTTGATCATTGACGTTTAGTTTTACTTATCTCGTCCCTTATCATCGTCTGTCGTCCGTCTAAATATTCCAAATCATTTAATTGTAGCAATTGCAACGAAGAGAAAAAAAAAGATAAATTTATAATATGAGTTAATTCATTAAGCTTCAGATTCTTCGATCAACTATACACTAGACAAGGGTTACAGTCTAAAAAAACGGCCCGAGATATAAGAGCACAAAAAATTTGTGTTCTTATTTAATTTTACTATGTTCCAACCGTAGTCAACGTGCGGGCGTCCCAAAATGCCTGTGTGTAAAATCCGTATTAAAAAAATTAAATATAAATATTATTTGGCCAATATTTACGACTACGATAATTTTGATAATTGTTTTAATTTTTTTTTGTCTTATATGTATCCTACTGACCTATTCTTCTGTGCACAAAGGATATGCAAGTTTGTCGCAAACCAAGTGACTACTTTGAATATTAAAACTTAATATATATATATACATATATATATATAGCAGTGGCAAAGGGAACCTAGGAGACTAGTGTTAAGACACGTTCGTTCAATATTAAGAAATTTTCATTAGCCATTTTCCGTTCAATTCTTGAGGTATTGCATGTTGATTGTCAAAACCGCGAAACGCCGCGCATCTCTTCAGTATTCTTTTCCTTAGTTATTTCGGTCATTGCCAGAGCGAGGAAGTAAAAATATTAAATCCTTGATTACATCGTTCGAAAACGAACCCACAACCATCGCATTGACAGTCGCACGCTTGTGCGCCACGAGACCTTCCTCGCATCAGGACCCAATGACTTCACGTGAGTAACCTGCACTCCACTGATATTAAACTGTATAATAGTCTAGATTTTTTAAAGAATAAATGTTGTTTTTATCTTGTTGACATTGAATTGAATTTTAATAAATTAACTAAAAATAAGATTATTTTTAGTAAATTTAATAAACTTGTCAACCTATTGTCAACAAAGCGACTCCATGACTTCTATGTTCTCAAGTTATCTTATATCAAGGAATTTAACCCTTTGCGACTGATGTGGCTTAATTCACAGTTATACTGACGTAATATCATAATCCAATTCAATTTTCATTATGATGAGACTTGGTTAGGTTTAAAATATTCTTAAGAAATTTTAGAAAACAAAAAATATTTTTCTTTTGAATATTAGCATAAATATGTAAATTAAATTAAATTCTAAAATAACGGGAAATAATACAAAAACACATTATCTAAAATAAAGTAAATATAGCCATTCCTGAGGAATAATCAGGCACTGGATGGCTGCCTGTGAAAATAAAAACCAAAAGCTACAGGGGCGCCCCTTCGATCGGACTGGGGTGGAATTTCCCTACTCTAAACAAACCAGCTAAGCGACATGAAGCCGCCGCTGGTAATATTGAGACTATTCTAAGGGAGCTAACGGTCCCTAACCGTTGTGCCCGCCGCGCCTAGACGCGGCGTAGTAGTCCCATGGACACTTTTATCCCTATGTGCACCCATGGGCTCCCTGCGACTACCTGTCACACATTATCTGACGCATAAGCTTATTACTATAAAGTACTGAAAGCCGCGGTGCTTAAATTTGAAAAACAGTGGTAACAACCTGAATTTTATATTTCGCGATGTCTATGGGAAAACCACGCACGTCAGTCGCAGAGGGTTAAAAACACTTGAAAGAAAAATTACACAGATTAGGAGTAAAATGTTTTATATCCACTACGCGCTATACGAAACTAAGCTTTAACGCACTGTTATAAGGTTGGATTTTATTAAAATATTGTTATGTCATAAGTTTGTGTGTAATAATATTTAAGATTTTTGTTTATATTGACTGGTGCCATATTTTTAATCCGTATTTGTATGCAATCCTTTATCTAGTGTATAATAAATCGAAGTTCAGATTAGAAAATTTCATAAATTGAGATTACAAATTTCGTGGTGTATCATTAGTACGAGTGGCACATGACATTTTAGTTGGTCGTAAAATATCCTGCATAAACATTTAAAGGCTGTCTAAAAATATAGTATTCATATATTTATAAGAGTTAGTGTTCACCTCCTTAGCATACAATATCTGATATTTTCCAAATTATAACTAATGCGATAAAGGGAACATAGTCAATTAAAATTGTATAATATTTGAAATAGTAAAAAATCTAAATATATCTTACATAAGCATTTAACAATATCTTGACAATGTTTGATAAGCTCCTGAGGTGGTGGTAAATAGTTGGGTTGCTCGTTCATCAGTTCAAAAAATTGCGCCAGCGCAGGTAAATCGAGTTGATTTCGGTTGTCAGCAACCAGTGCATGTTTCTTGACGGCCATTTTTTTTCTGTTGAAAAATTTTACAATTAATTGTTAGCTTACAATTTAGTATAAATGACGACGAAGACGAAACACTAGACCATTCCATAAACTCTAGAGCATACCAAAAAGTGCTTGGAACAATGCCTGTAGCCCTGTAAGTATAAGTTTAAAAGCGCAGTAAAAATAAATACATTTTTCAGACTCGTCTCTTTACCTGACCAAGTTTGGAATGATCGTAATAATGTCGCTTTTGATATTTTCATAATTTATAGATGTCAGAGTTATTTAAGTAGATTATAGAGTATTTACCTTCTCTGTGCGTACTTTCTCTATACTTCTTTGCCTCTACCGCGTTATAAATGTATCGATTTTTGTTAAGTTCGAAGTACCTATTTGGTTATTTTATAGGTAATTTTAGGGGTATTTTGTCCCATGAAACTGTTAGGTCTACCAGTTGACGAATATTACTCCTAATTAAACGAATAGGCGATGAAATACTTACAGCATGATATCTATATCATGCTGTATCTATATTATAATTAATATCTATATTAAATGAATATTATGATCTTAGTGAAAATAAACCGCCTTGGAAAAATCCAATAGCGATATTAATATTCAAAGTTCAATTGGTTTGATCGGCTTACAGTAAACCACGCACACACTCAATTCTTTATCTATATAAGAGATTTAGTAGATCAGTACCGTAGTATGCCTAATAGAAATGATTCTAATAAAATAATTGACAAGTTAATTTTTTGTTATAATATGTGGATAAAAAAGATTCATGAAGAAAAATGTTTCATTAAAATAAACTTCACTAATGTAGCAAAAATAAAGACGAGTATCAAGGTGTTTTTTAAAGAATGGTACCAAAATTTGATGTTACATGATTTACGGTAAATACATCAGACAAAAATACCAATAGTCGATTCAAAAACATGCAGAATATTTTTTTAGCGCAGATATTTTTTTTAGTTTCCGCCGCAACCCACACGCAGATGAGCTGAGGCATTGCGTGTTGAGTGGTGGAACTCAACGCAATTTTTAATACATCAATAACCGTTTGCACAATCTGGTAATTATATATAACTTAAATATAACTTAAATTAGTGTAAAAAATAATACAATCATCTATTTTGATTTTCTTGAATATGCTTAATTAAGCAGTTTTTTTATACGTATGTTTAGAGTATATTTTTTATTGCAGTTCATCTCAAATCTCTGGGTAGGCATATCCTGATTAACTAAGAATATGAAATATACTTTATAATCTACATTAATATATAAAAAAAAACACAAAATAAATCAGGTAAGCCGTTTTGGAGACGTTCCATCACAAATACTGTGAAACGAGATTTATATATATATATATATATATATACACGACGTATATATATAGCACGACGAGTACTAGTGGATTTCTCTTGTCTGTAACAAGGATAAAGGATTCGAAAAAGAGTATTATATGTTTTTTTAAAAAGGTTAATTTATCAGATCCCTCACTTAGTTTTGTTATAAACTTTATAGCTTAAGGCCCTTGATATCCTGTATTGGGTGCGGGTGACGTTAATCTAATATATCTTGTGTAAGATACGTCGCGTCAAGCATACTAACTGAAAAGTTACTTACAATCTATGCGTGGAAAATATATCAAAAACATATAATATTATGTTTAAAAATAATAAACTATCAAATTTAAAAAAATATCTATGTTATAGAACGATTATTTTAGGTAATAGGAGAATAAACAATTATTTTGATGCCCGTCGCAGCGCTAAAAACTATAAACACGAAAAGGTGTGAGTTCGATTCCTACTAAAGGTAAAGAAATACTTATTTAATATTTTCATATTCCTTGGTCTGGTAATCAAGTAATCTGAGGCGTTTAGTTCCGCCAGTTTATTACATTGACAGTAGTAAAGAATATGCTTGCTACATATTCTTCACTACTGTCAATTGTCATCATAATCAACATCACTAGATAAGTTTTTAGAACAATTAACTGTATAAAACCGTTGTGATAAAAGACAATAATTGTAAAATTTATATTTTATATATAAAGGGTTATTGGTAATTAGTCCAAAACCCGTTAAGAAGATGAAGATGCCCTCTTTAAAAACTAATTTGGTTGCATAGACCTCTTGAAGAAAATACACTCATTGTGAGATTTGTTTTAATAAATTAACTGCAGGACTAAGACCGTGTGGAGGATGATAAAAATCAATACTGACCCCAGTGTTAAATCTAAAAGAGACATGAAAATATATTAATTATGTATATAAGAAAGTTTGGTTTGGTTTGGTTTATGTGTATTAGAAAGTTTGACATTTATCATGGGGAGTGTTCTGAAGAACTGTTTGACCTGTTACCTGCCGCCGAATTTTCCAACCGCACATTACGTCACAAACTTAAATATCATCCACACCATCTGGATACGTGGCACTCTACTACT
>DWGR01001237.1:0-16959 GCA_018247715.1 Heliconius burneyi
CTTAACCCACTAATGGTATTTCTTATCGATTAATTTAATAGAAATGCGAATCTATGATAGTCTGTTTACTCTATAAATAATTAAATACCAATACGGTTTCCGAAGTAAGGTAAACTATATAAAAAAATGCTTACCTAAATCTCTTCCACGTAATTTATTTGTTTAATAATACAAAGAAAATAGTTCTAATATTTGCTTACAGTTCCACTATTCCCTAGTATTGTGTTATTTAGAAACGATTATATATACGTCACGACATTATGTAACAATTTCAAATCTTATAGCCAATAAGAAAAAATATCAATCTGTAAAATCAATTATAAATTTTTGTCACATTGCCACCGCCGAGGCCGTCGTCGCAGCGGCACAAGGGCGTGACTGTAACGCGATGGTTGTTGGTTCGATCCTCACTCGGGAAAATGCAATATTTATTTACGTTTATATGTCCATTTCTTCGCTCTGGTGTCGAGACAAAGCTCGGCGTTGAATTTTGCCATCCAACACGCAATGCCTCCAGAATTTGACAGAAAATGGAGAACGGAGTGTCTTAACACTAGATTCCCTCTGCCTACGTACTAGTTGTCTGCTTTGTGCGGGATACAGCGTGAAGCTGATATAATGTACTCGTTGGTTGTTATTTGTTACAACTTACATATAATTGCTCCCAACAACCTGTGTATTTAATAAACAAAAATGTAACTACCCCACTATAGCATGCTTCATCCACTACGTAACAGGTAGTCTTTTTTTTATGGAGAAAGACATGGCAAACGAGCGTACGGGTCACCTGATGGTAAGTGATCACCGCCACCCACGACACCACGTAAGACCAGAGGAGCTACTGGTACGTTGCCAGCTTTTGAGGTGGTTGGGCGCCGGAGCCCGGCGTTACCTAATGCGAAACGCAGTGGCATAAAGCCACTTCGCCTTCCGCACTTCACGCCGATCTTAAATGCCGAGGATGGTAATGATCCGGTCGAGTCTGCCCAAGCGTGTTGCCATTGCTAGCGGCGTGACTCTCCCACTCGTACTTTAGTCGCCTCTTACAACACCACCAGTACCAGGGTGATCCTATTCTAAGCCGGAAACACACGATCTCTACCATTTAGAGAAATTGAATTCACTTCAACAGTAATATTATATATAGTCCACATAGTCATTAACGAGTAAGATATTTTGAATTAAAAATATTAAAGTATTCAGCAAATAAAGACATTCTTTCGGGTCGAGGATAATAGTACAATATCAGCACTCAAAAGATAAAATAGAAGATATAAGGCGCAATATTTATCACAAGAGGGTTCAATAATCAAAACTGTACTTTGTCGCAGGTTTCTGTATACAATGATATCATAGACAAGTACTGACTGACACTCACAAGCTATATGTTACTTTATGTTAATTTTACGTCAAGTCTTTATGAAGTACTTTCAAGCTATAAGTTACTGTTGACCTGACTTAACTTTTGATAGGTGAGCTTGAGATTGTTATTATTAATTTAAGATCGTTTTGGTTTGGTTTTTATTTTTATATTTGTATAATCTCTTCTCTATCTCTATATATTATAAAGTAGTCGTATTTCTCCTCTGTCTGGCCTTTCTAACTCTTCTTCTAAACCATCCAACGGATTTTGATGCAGTTTTCACCATTAGGTAGAGTATTTCTTAGGGACGGTTTATATATAGTTTCTTTTTTGTACATTTTTATGTAATTTAACTTAAATACGATAAATGTGTGTAAAGTCCTACCCGATGAGATACTTTCGCGCATGCGCTGCTTTATTCGTAACTATGTTACTAAATGAAAATAATGTACTGGTGTATTGTTCCTCTTAATAAGATCTACAAAAAAAAGTCATCGACAGCATATTCGTATCTTTTCAGAATAACGTGTAGTGATCATATTTCTGTCTAAAAATAGTAATTTGAATTTTTTTTATGAGGGATGTTTTCCTATAATGGTATTAATCCGTATACCTTTTAATACTTTATTAATTTTCTACGTTAATGAAAGATAGCAACAATAAATCATAAAACGCAATTAGGTACGACGTATATAATTTCAGTAATAGTATCCTCTAACATTCCATAAGACCGTTGCTGATTATGATAATAAGTAAACTGAAACAAAATATACTTGTTATTTGTTATTTGTAAGATATTATTTCAAAATGGTCAGTGCTAGTGGATGATTTACAATGTCTGTGGGTTCGAATCCCACTCTGAGGAGAGTGCGATTCCATCATGCAAAATGGAAGAATCACTTACAGATTACCTTGTTATAATTTTAATGCAAACGAGACATTTACATATAAAATCAGGAGATGTCATTGTATTTTTTCTGCAATCATGTCATTAAACATTTCATATATATTTATTAAATTAAGCTAAGGCATACCTAGATAGCCATGCAAGTGTCGCCACTATTACTCCATATTTATTGACCACTGTGCATAATAAATGTTGTGTATCTAATACTGTTCGCCAAATGCAATGATGATAGCCTTCACTGAACCTCATTTCATACGGCTTGCCTTGACATACCTGCTCGATCGAGACAATGAAGACAGCTTAGTCGAATTTCATATAAATTGTTTTGGTTTTGCCAATAGTAAAACCAAATCGGCAGTGCGTGGAGAATTGATTGTAGAATAATAAATACTAATAATGAGATAAAAAGATTTTGTGATAACTAGCGGCCCGTCCGCGGCTTCGCCCGCTTGACCTACGTGTACAGAATCGTCTGATAGTCAAAAGTGTTATTGTCAATGACTAATTTAATTTACTCGTTCAGAAACAGCCTTGAATGTTAAATTATTGATTTGTAATATTCTTTGTAAAATAACTTTAAATCTTTGCTTAGTACAAAAATTAATCAAAACTAATCGAATAATCCAATATCGCAATCAAATCCAAAATAATTAAACGAACAAATGAATCTAATATCGAATAGAAAATAATTAATTGAGAACCTCCTCCTCGTTTTGAAAGTCGGTTTAAATACACATTTATTACAAACAAATACAGATAGATTATAAGTATAGATAGATATAAATTGCTATATACTCGTAGGCAAAATAATGTTTTTAAACAAACTTTAAATAATGAGTTTTTTGCTTTTCACGATTATTACACATATTAAATGAAACTATTTTAACCGGATTAATCGCGTATATTTTGGATAATTACATTTTTTAGGAACCCGACGTTTCAAACGTTTTGCACCTTTGCGCTTCGTGGTCACGGGGAGACTATAAAAAGTTAAAACAAATCAATTGGTGAAAGTTTTAACTGAATCGGTTCAGTACTTACGAAGATAAGTGTGACCATACCATACAGACAGACAGACAAGAAATAAAAAAAAATTGGCTTTCTATAATTCTTTTTAAGTGTCCGTCTGTCTATTTCAGTCAAAAATACTAAATGTACAGACAAAATATTTTTACTGTTTTATTATATATATAGAGATTGGTGTCGCTCTATTAAACTTAAGTGTAATAGCGTGAACGCCTCAGTTATCATGGTTATTTAAATAAAATCATGTGAACGATTACTCTTTTTTTTATCACGCCGTATCCCGCACATAGCAGGGTCAAAAAAGACCCTAGTGTTAAGTCACTCCGTACTCCATTTTTTAGCGAATTTTGGAGGTATTTCGTGTTGAGTAGCGGAACTCAAGCCGCGCTAAAACTCGATATCAGACCAAAGAAATGAAAATATTAAATATTTTATTTCCTTTACCGAACCCACAATCTGTCGCGCTTTCATACTTTGAGGCCGAGCGCCACGACTGGTCTAACTAACTTTGTAAGAACAACAAAATTTTATTTTGATTAATATTCACATTAATTATATAATTGTAATTAGGAGTCGATACTTAGCTGAAAAAATATTTTTTTTTACAATTATATATTTGATTGCACATCGATGAGTACAGTCTCTATTATCTTACAGATAATATAAAATAATGTAGGGCACCTACCTACATATATAGGTTTTCGAATATTAATTAAGCAAGTTTTTGGTCTAATTAAATAAAAAAAGTTTTTGGTCTAATTAATCATCTTGAAATATGTTTTTTGCTTCATAGTCAATAAGATTCTAGAAATACTTAGTCTTACATACTTAACATCAAACGAGAATAACAGTTGAGCATGTTATTTCTGAAACGCTGGCTCTTCCTTATATTAAATTCTTCTTACTATTCGGGACTAAAGCTTTTCTGTTATTTTTTTTAACCATTATTGAACTAGAATATAATGTTTACTAGTAAATAAAATGTGTTTTAGGCCAAAAAATATTCAATATTCATATATTGAATAAGGATTAAAATATAAAATTCAATAAAGTTCTATTCGAGTTTATATTATATAGATTATCAAACCGATTAGACGATAAATATTTTAAATTAAAAGGGAAAATTACGCATAAGCAAGCAACCATATATTATATTTGGGCGTGCGATACAATTTGTTTAAGAATTATTTATGTAACCACTATTGGTAAATCTGGGTTAGCCATAGAAAAACACAGTTTCGTCACGCTAAGTAGATATCATATCTATTAACTAACGCTAGTGATGGGCACACAACCAATTTGATTTACTTACGTTTTTACACATTTGCGATATTTGTATTCTTATTTGTTATCAGTGGCATATTAACAAATAAACTATATAAGGTGTATAATATTAACAGAAACAGGGGATAGGGTTCCGCGTCGCATTATGAATATTATATTAATTTTAAAATGCCGGCTCAACCTTACATTAACCTATTTTTACGACTTATTACTATAGAAAAGAAATCAGCATTACGCTGTATCCAGCAAACTGCAGGGTAGGCAGAGGGAATATAGTGTTAACACTCCGTCCCCCACTTTCCGCCGAATTTTAGAGGTATTGAGTGTTAAGTGTCGGAACTCAACGCCGCGCTTTTTGTCTCGACGCCGGAGCGAAGAAACGGAAATATAAATTTAAGTAAATATTTCGTTTCCTCGAGTGGGGATCGAACCTACAACCATCGCTTTGCAGTCACACCTTGTTCTTCTGCGCCACCACGGCTTCAAGTTTATGACTTTCCTGTAATTGGTTTTTTTATAAATAATTCTAGTACAATATAATGTTTATTGGCAAATTAAACGTGTTTAAGGTCAATCGATATCCAATTTTTGTATATCGTGTAAGGGACTTAATTCTGCTGATTCTTTTAAAAGAATCTGACTGTCCGTCTGTCAAATGATGATGACATTTATGCTACACACGGGGGGTTCTCATGCCTTTTACATGATTTTCTTCCAGTATCTTTGCCATTCTTTCGTCACGCATTCGTTCGACGAGCCCAAACCAGCCGAGCACGTTTTTCTTCATTCTCACAGTGACATCCTCGCTAGTACCTGCCATTCTGAGATCTCTTTATTGCAGATCCAATTAGCTAAGGTGACTCCGGATATCCAACGCAAAGATCGCATCTCTACGGCATTCATCTTTCTTTCATTCTTCTTCTGTAATTCGATGGTGACCAATATCAACTCGCACTCTGATGATGCAATGAGCATCATCGGCGTACAGCAGGCAATTCAAATTCGAGTTACCTACTTTCACTCCCATACCACTTTGTTTCACTCCTTGGATAACTCCTTCAGCTATCCAAATATAATTGGATATCAAACCAAGGCAACAAGCCAGCATCTACTTGCACGCAGGCTGAATGATCTCTGTAAATAAACTTTACAGCCTGGGTCCGTACACATTGTACCGGGGTATTATCTCTCATAATTTCGCCAAACGCCTTTTCCAAGACCACAAAAGTACAGAAAACTTTTTGGTTGACACAAAACTTTTTCGTGATCATGCAGAAGGAAAAGATCTGATGCATACATCGTCTTCCAAGTCTAAAGCCTCCTTGGGCCTCTCACAAAAGCCTTTCAGATCTCTCTTGCATTCTTCTCGTAAAAATTTTATCATCATTTTTTTATCTCATTTATGCCGATTTCGCAAATAAAAATAGAGCAAAAAATATCAAGCTTCTATGTTATCTGTATTTTTGCTGCATTTTGTAATTTAGCAAAGTGTGAGAAGTTGCATTTTTTTAAATCCCAAAAAGTCCAAGGAATTACATATTTAAATGCTCCCAATAACATGTTTTATTATATCTTCAATGTATTCTGATGGAAATGATGTATGTATTCAGTGTATTAAATAATAGATTAGTTTAAGCGGGCGAAGCTGTGGGGCACAGCTTCGCCCGTTATGTACTAGTGTACATAAGTATAATTTTTAATGCATTATCGCCGATGTGTAACGTCAAACGTGTACCTGGAACAACCGCTCTTTTTCACACTACCAAGGCCAATACTGATAAAAAAATGCTTAGTGCTTTTTTCTTACTTTACGTATTTAATAATTTCTTTCGTTTCTTCTTGATTATTGAAAAAAAAATTAAAATCAAATTTAATCAGTTTCACGCTGTATCCCGCGCACAGCAGGGTAGGCAGAGGGAACCTAGTCTTAAGACACTCCGTACCCACTATCTGCCGAATTTTAGAAGCATAGCATATTAAGTGGGAGAACTCAACACCGCGCTTTGCCTCGACACCAGAGCGAAGAAATGAAAATATAAACGTAAATAAATATTTCACTTCCTCGAGCGGGGATCGAACCCACAACCGTGCATTACAGTCACACCCTGGTGCCGCTGCGCCACGATGGCTTTTTTACTATGTACCTAATAAAAATATATATTCTAGAATATGTAGATACGCATCAGATAGTAAAAAAGTAATAGTAATGCTAGAACAACGATAGTATGTACTACATGAATCCAAATATTATTATTTAAAAAGGCTATTTATAGATTTTAATAAGAAATATTTTTACAATCGTAATCGTTTTTTTATTTCATAACTTTTTAATTTTTTAATAGAGGCCGTCGTGTCACTGTAAAGGTGGCGATCGTGGGTTGGATTTTCATTCATTACCTCGTTCTGGTAACAAGCGCAAAGCGAAGCGTTGAGTTCCATCACTCAATACGCAATGCCTTGAAAATTCAGTAAATGGGTACAGAGTGTACTAACACTAGGTTGCGTCCGCGTAATATGCTCTATATGAGAAGCCAGAAACAAAATTTAAGAATGTTCAATTAGGATTTATTATGTCAGTATATAAATTTAGGAAGTTAAATTTTTCTTTGAGGTAGTTCATAGCGATCACCCTGATCTCCCCTTCCACAGTAAGCAGCCGTATCACTGGCATTGAGGTAGGTACTACTATTCCTGGGTATTTTCACATACATATATCACAATTCCCAAACCGTTACTTAAAATGAAATTAATATTAAAGAAATCTGTAAACCCCTCTGGAATACCACTTCACCAATACTCCACTTAGAATAGCTCGTCGATTTTGTTTTATTTTGAAAATACCACGTCTAGCCACCAATCTGTGGCTAGACGTGGTGATGGGAGTATTGAATTGCAGTAATCATCATCTAAATTTTTTTATCTGACTCTACTTTTGGGGGCAATGCAAAGTTTAGCTTAAGCCTCGTAAACTGTATAAATTTTACATCAGTCTTACTTATCTGTAGACTTTCGACGCGTTTAAAGACTTAGCTATAAATTTGTAAACTTTTACAAATGTTGTAGGCCGTCGTGGCGCAACGGCACAAGGAGTGACTGTAACGCGCCGTGTAAACTGTGGGTTCGATTCCCACTCAAAGAAGTGAAATATTTAGTAACGTTTATATATCTATTTCTTCGCTCTGGTGTCGAGCGCGGCGTTGAGTTCTACCACCCAACACGCAATGCCTCCAGAATTCGACAGAAAGTGGGGAACGATGTCAATATTACCAATTGTAGACGTTTTAAGAGTTAATTTTCTCGATATTAGCACAAGCAACGTGTCCACGGAAACATTTATCTAATGTCGGCTCGGTCTATATTAACTTATCGCTGTATTAGAAACGTGCACCATTGTTTGATGGTGAATAAATGACAAGCGGCAGTTAAAACGCATGTCTGGTTAAAGGCGGTTAGAGCGTCGTGCACACGCATCACATCAGTTGAGAATTTGGTCGGCCTAAATATAAGAAGATGGTTTTAATAGAAATAATTAGGTTTATAATTAATAGCCTTTGCGTGTTCTATTACTTTATCAATATTGCATGTACTAGATATTTTTTTTGTATGAACTATCAGTGTTTTATAATAACTATTCTGTTTATTTTTCAGAATCTCCCTTATCCAAAGGCTGTGGGATTCATCGTTACAAATGAGTTTTGCGAGAGATTCTCTTACTATGGAATGCGAAGTGAGCATTTGTTTTTTACTTTAATTATTATTTTCTTATCCCGTTATTATTTTCTTATCCCATTATTCTTATTTCGTATTCCGCAGTAGGCAGAGGGAACCTAGTATTAGACACTCCATTACCCACTTTCTGCCGAATTCTGGAGGCTCAAAGTCGCGCTTCGCCTCAACGCCAGAGCAAAGAAATGAAAATATAAACGTAAATAAATATTTCACTTCCGCGAGTGGGGATGGAACCCACAACCGTCACGTTACAGTCACACCCTTGTGCCGCTGCGCCACCACGGCCTCTTATTATTATTATTTTTTATTTTAATATAAGGTGATTTAATAATTTATATATTAAAATTGAGTTATAACATTTAATTTATCCACATTAATTTTATCATTTAAAAAAAGACCCATGTTATAAAACCTAATTTATATTTTACAACAAATAAAAAAGGATATGTCATAAGATAAAGTTAATCCAGCATGAATAAAGATTTTGCGAGCGAACATACTATCTATCTACACTTACAATAAACATCTATCTACCAGACTATAGATAAAAGATGAGATCTGTAAGTGCTCAGTGGCACGACAAGATAAAATAACTGAATAATCTTTTACTGCAACATCTGAAATTTTTTTAGTAATATTATTTACTGGTTTCATGATTTTCATCGTAAAATGTGATTTGGCAAAAACAAACATTGTCGGAATATAGTCTATGCAATACAAACAATTCCTATATAATATACAAGAAAATTTAAAAAAAAAAAGATTTTTACCTTACTTTGCAAAGCGAATGAAGATAAAATTTCAAATTTTAGTAGTTTAAAAGATAGATAAATTTTATTCATCAGAATTTTACGAATCGGAGATAAAGTAACTAACTCTATGTATCTTCGCTTACATAAGAAATAGAACTAAGAACAAATGTTGTGGAATAAAATATTACACGATAAAACAATATTACAAAATGATTTTAACTCGTATTTGTTATTTACAAAAACATTATTGTATTATAACTATAGTTTAACTAAACACCATACAAGTACATTTTAAATATGTATCTTTCATCGAAAACATATTACGAGGACCGAAACAAATACGTTTTGAGTACCCAATCATAGAAAATAAAAATATTTAAAATAATCCTATTAGTTATGCCGCTTTGAGCGCTATAAAAAAAATTTCTCCTTAATTTGCAGGGTAGTCTTGAATTATCAATAAATACTCGTATACAGAAATTATCTTTACAAATTCAATTTACGAGTTATAGGAAATAAACTACAAACAATATTCATTCGTCTCATTAATTTCGTCACCTAATCGATTTAATATATTATTAGACTCCAGTTTTATTATACAAGTTTGATAATAAAAATGCCTTATTTGATTTTAATTATTTAAGCTTTATGAACCTTAGTAAAAGTGGGTCCGTCGTGGCGCAGCGGCACAAGGGTGTGATTGTAAACGCGACGGTTGTGGGTTAGATCTCCACTCGAGAAAGCGAAATATTTATTTACGTTTATATTTATTTGCTCTGGTGTCGAGGCAAAGCGCGGCGTTGAGTTTTGCCACTCAACACGTAATGCCTCCAGAATTCGGCAGAAAGTGGGGAATAGAGTGTCTTAACACTAAATACCCTCTGCCTACCCTGCTGTGTGCGGGATGAAGCTGATAATTAAAGACAAAAATCGTGTTTTATTTTATTTTTCATAAACACATTACATGCATTGGTAGTGGCAAGATATTAGAAACCTATATATATATATATATATATATATATATATATATATATATATATATATATGTATATATATATATATACATATAAATTTATATATATATATACAGTTAGTGACTTTAATATTTGGACTGATTGATATGATTTATATTTTATTTCGTCATTACATCATTTATAAAAAAAAGAAACAAGAAAAGATAGTAAAATATTATAATAACATGTATGCATAGTAAATCATTCAAATATTGTAATTTTAAAAAATAATAATAAAAAAATAAAAGATAAATAAAATAAAATCGCATAGTGTCCGAATATTAAAGTTAATCTCTATCTATCTATACTAACTATACAGTTAGTATAGATAGATAGAGATATACATCTCGTTTTGATTGAAGAATGTCATACAAATTGTACTGTACATAATGAAGGTTGAAATAGATAAGTTTCATTTAATTAAATGTGTCATATCTTCAGAGCACACACGTCATGATAGCTTAATAAGCCTTGATAGCAAAACAATAGCAGAAACTTAATCAGAATCTTGAAAAACCATAATAATCTTTATTGTCTACGTCAGAATAACCTATTGTCTCATATACTCGTTGAATAACGGATTTGCTCAGGTGGTACATTAAATTGTTTATTTTAATACTGTGAGATAATAAAAATGTACACAGATGCTAACAATAAATAGTACACGATAAGTGCTATGTAGGTACATGTAAAATATTATTTACGAGTATTGAAGGTATTCTGCAAAACAATTATTGCAAACAAATAAATGACTCATTGAACATATATGGTTTATTTTTTATTTTGTTGACCAAATATTTACGACTTGGAGGAGGTTCTTAATTAATTATTTTCTATTCGATATTCGATTAATTATTTTGGATTCGATTTCTGTAATATGCAATCATAACAGTTATTTTACAAAGAATAATAAAAATCCTTACCCAAATCAATAATTTAACATAGGCAGAGGGAACCTAGTGCTAAGACACTCCGTTCCCCACTTTCCGCCGATTTTTGGAAGTGGGGATCGAACCCGCAACCGTCGCGTTACAGTCACACCCTTGAGCCGCTGCGCCACGACGGCCTCTCTAAATTGAAGAAATTAAAGAACTTATTAAAATGTCTCGTTTTTTATCGGTAATATTTTTTACTATCTATATAATTTTTATATTGACGTTAAATTTTTTTAGAAAGTAGGTAACTGTTAGCTATACATTTTTGCCATTTCAATTAAATTACATATGAGGTGATTTTTTTTTTATGGTAAAAGCATGGCAAACGAGCGTACGGGTCACCTGATAGTAAGTGATCACCGCCGCCCACGATATCGCGTAACACCAGAGGAGCTACTGGTGCGTTGTCAGCTTTTGGGGTGGCTGGGCCCCGGAGCCCGGCATTACCTAATGCGAAACGCAGTGGCATAAGGCCACTACTTCACGCCGGTTTTAGATGCCGGGGGTGTTAATTATCTGGTCGAGTCTGCCCATGCGTGTCTGGCGGCGTGACTCTCCCACTCGTACTTAAGCGCCTCTTACGACACCACCAGTACCAGGGTGATCCTATTCTATGCCGGGAACACACGGCTAAAAGAGACAGACAGACAGAGGGAACCTAGTGTTAAGACACTGAGTTCCCCACGTTCTGCCGAGTTCTGGAGGCATTGCGTGTTGAGTGGCGGAACACAACGCCGCGCTTTGCCTCGATACCAAAGCCAGACCACCATTATGTTAAAATTATTTTTTTGCCTATACAGTAATTGCATGTAAAGCAAAATATATTTTAAAGATTTTTTTAGTTTTGCATACATTTCAAAGAAATTACAGTATTGTATTAAGAATAATTACTAATACCTCAATCATTGTTATACATTGTATAAGTAAGTACTCGTGGCATAGGTACATTTAATTAGTTATACGTAGATAAGAAATGACAAGTTAGACATTTAATTAGTTAGATATTTAATACAATCAACTCGTTTATAACATTATAAATAAAACTTATAAAAGGTATTATGTAGGCTTCAAATTAAGATAATATAATCTCTTCCGAGAAATCTATATACAATTCTTAAGTTGTGTATAGATTTTGAGGCCGTCGTGACGCAGCGGCACAAGGTGTGACTGTAACGCGACGGTTATGGGTTCGATTCCCACTCGAGGAAGTGAAATATTTACTAACGTGTGTATTTCTATTTCTTCGCTCTGGTATCGAGGTAAATCGCGACGTTGAGTTCTACCACTCAACATGCGATGCCTCCAGGATTCGGCAGAGAGTGGGGAACGGAGTGTCTTAACACTATTTCCCCTCTGCCTAGCCTGCCGTGTGCGGGATAAAGCGTGAACCTGTATATTAATTTCTCGGTAGAAGCTCGGTAGACCTCGATTCCTTCAACGATTGAAGAACCGAAAAGATAAGAGCGTCATTTCGCTTGTAGACATTCTCGACCAAGCTGTGCTAAAAAATAATTTTTATAAATAAAAATCTCTATAATATTGAAAATTATATTAATAATAAGAATCAGCAAACGTAACTCTTTACAGTAATATTACCTATATATTTTTAAAACGTTTATATATACAATATTACTGTACTCTCTTCCCGATGATTGACAGTCATCCACTTCCATTGGTTGGCTGGAAGAGATTTCTTTTAGAAATAAGCCCACCTTTGCTAACTTATCTTTTAATTTTGTATTTCTTATATGATTTTAAGTGCAATAAAGAATATATATATATATATATATATATATATATATATATATATATATTATAAATTGTTTCTACAGCTATATTATCGCTGTACCTGCGCGACAAACTGGGTTATGGAGATGACAGCGCCACGGTTATCTACCACGTATTTACAATGTTCGCATATTTTTTCCCCTTAATTGGTGCCATGATTGCCGACGGCTGGCTCGGACGGTTCAGGTAATTTACCCAGTGCTTTTACATTTTCACTTAAATTTTCTTCCTCGTAATATATAAAAAGGATCACATTGCTGTCGTGGCGCCGCTGCGCACAAAGGTGTGACTGTAACGCGACGGTTGTGGGTTCGATCCCCACTCGAGGAAGTGAGATATTTAATTACGTTTATATTTCCATTTCTTTGCTCTGGTGTCGAGACAAAGCGCGGCATTGAGTTCCCTCTGCCTACCCTGCTATGTGCGGGATACAGCGTGAAGCTGATTTTTTTTATTTAGACTTTTTTCGATTATTATGTCCTAAATTTTACATTCGTTAAGTTTGTTTTATTAATTTAAATTTATTAAAGGGAGGTTCCTCGTGCATGAGAAAAAAAATTGAAACAGTAATTATGAAAATGTATATTCATCTTTACTTATTGTTGAACAACTATAAATAATTAGCAAAATTAAACTTTTACATAATTTTTAGGACTATATTTTATCTGTCTCTGGTGTACGCGACGGGATGTGTTCTTATATCCGTATCATCGATGCCCCCAGTACAGCTTCCACAGTTGTAAGTGATTCTCAAATTACGAATGTACAATATGTTATAAATGCTTTGACTATTCTTTATAATGTTTGCCTTTGCAATGAAAACCAATTGACTGAAACTGATTTAATGATGAAATTAAATAATAAAATTAATTTTATCTACTTCTAATATTTATACGTCATTCGATATATAAACAATAATGCACAATCTTTCCAAATTGTATATTTCAGAGAATTTACAATATTAGCTCTACTTCTAATAGCATTCGGCACAGGGGGGATTAAGCCATGCGTCTCTGCGTTCGGCGGAGACCAGTTCAAGCTACCGGAACAAGAAAGATATTTGGGCTACTTCTTCTCTCTATTCTACTTCGCTATCAATGCCGGTAGTCTCATATCAACGTTTCTCACACCCATCCTTAGGGCTGACGTCCATTGTTTCGGAGATAATGATTGTTATTCCTTAGCTTTTGGAGTACCGGGGATACTTATGATTGTTTCTATTAGTAAGTTTATGTTAACAACTTTTACTTTCCTTTTGTTAAATTTGTAAAATATATGTATATAGAGGCCATAGTGGCACTAACGTGTGATTGAAAACGCGATGGGGTTGTGGGTTCGATTCCCATTCGGAAAAAAATAAATATTCAATATTTTTATTTGGTCGCTGTGGTCAAGATGCAAAAGCCCGGCTTGAAATATCGGCGGAACGTGAGGGATAGAGTTTCTTTACACTAAGTTCGCACACACACTCAGTCATGATAAATAAATGTATACGAAAGAAAAATAATAATAAATTAATATAAGCTAGGTCTACATAGAATTAATATTACATAGATAACATAACATTTATTAATTTACATTTGAAATTAACAATTTTACATAAGGTACGAGTATATGCATCTAGGTTAATATTTATATTTACTTAGACTGTCAATTCGAAGTAAATATCTAGGTACATTAGTTTTAACGTTTTCTCGTAACCAATCTCGATTTAAGTCCTTGAATTACGCATATTATTTATTGCCTTGTTCGATAAATTGTCAATAATGTACAACATGAAAAATATTTTTCCAAAACTTTGCCGTAATTATTATTAATAAAACAAAAAATAATACTTTTTTTATAATAATAGTAAATTATTACAATAATATTTATGGACAAGGCTGTAATGATGTAATTAAAATTTCAGTATTTTTTGTTGCTGGAAAAAGACTGTATATCATGAAAAATCCGGCCGGAAACGTTTTCGCGAAAGTATCGTCATGTGTTGGGGTGAGAAAAAGATTATTATTTAATATTAAATAATAGAGGCCGACATGAGGCCATCGTGGTGCAGCGGCACAAGGGTGTGACTTCGCGCGCTGCAGAATCTACTGGTTTTGGGTTCGATCCCCACTCGAAGAAGTGAAATATTTATTTAGGTTTATACTTCCATTTTTTTCGCTCTGATGTCAAGGCAAAGCGCGGTGTTGAGTTCTGCCACTCAACATGCAATGCCTCCAAACTTCGGCCGAAAGTGGGGAACGGAGTGTATTACACTAGGTTCCCTCTGTCTACCCTGCCATAGCAGGGTGCCGCTGCATACAGCGTGAAGCTAAAATAAAATAGATATAGCTACAGCTAATATACTCATATACTCGTTAACACAGCAAAACTGTATTCAATATTGTGTGTCTGGCATAACATTTTAAAAATAAACTTTTTTTAAAGGAAATTTTATAACTCAATTAGATTATAGAATAAATCCATTTATTCATATATAAAATCTTTTTAAAAATATATACTTCATACTAATGCATATATTTCTTAATACATTATTTATATTTTTAGTACGCTGTGGTCAAGGCGACAAAAAGTAAGGAGAAGAGAGAACACTGGCTCGACCACGCTGATGACAAGTACGACACTAACCTCATAGAAGATGTTAAGTCTTTGATGCGTGTACTTGTGTTATTTATACCATTGCCAGTGTTTTGGGCTCTTTTCGATCAGCAGGTTTGATTTTCTCGTACATTTTTAAGTAAAAAAATATTTATTATTTGAATACGATGATCTACGTATATACCTTTACCATTTTTAAATATATTTTTACATAGAAGTTTTTACTGCTTAATGAAGAGAATAGATAGTTTAATCAACTATCAGCTACAACATATTTTTTTTAGTTTTCAATATAAGCATACACAAATTTACTAGATAGATGCTATTAATTTTGCAAATAACATGACATTTATGCCTGTTGCGTGTTCCCGTTAATAAAAACGTAAATACAAACATAAATACTAGCTCTCGTCACCGGCGTTGACGGATCTTTGACTGTTTTTTACCTATAATTAAAATTTGTTCTATCATATTATATTATAAAAAAATATCATATCTATTCTTCAATTGCTTAAATTGGCAAAATTTTTCGGAACAAGCTTTCCGTAAAACCTCAATCTTGCGAATAAACTGATGTAGTTAATTAACTTTGAAATGGCTTGCGCCACTTAGTCCTCGGTTGCGTCATGCGCCCACTTTCTCACGACGCGGCATTAGTAAATTCCTTCGATATCTTGGATATAACTATGTCATCATCTAAGTATCATCTTATTTTATGTAATTTTATGATCGTTATGTAAAATATAACTATAAAGTGTAATTTATAAGATATCGATTATTAACATTTATATGAGGCCGTCGTCGATCGTAAAGCGACGGATGCCTGCCCTGCTGTGTGCGGGATACAGCGTGGCGGACAAAAATATCCAAAGATTTTTGTATGTTATTATAAAATTGTTATATCTAAGAACGTGCTAATTACATGTTATCATAGAATTATTTTAGAGTATTTCGAAAGATATGTGTGGTCTGAATTACACGTATTGTGAAGTAAATAATTCAAAATGTGTTTAAAAAAAAACAAACTAAAGTTAAATAAATAACATTAAAAACATTATTCTCTGGCTTAAAAAGAAACATATTTTTTAATTTAATTTTCGATTTAATTTACTATAAAAAACATATTTATGATTTTATTAACTTATGAGCGACGCTCGCGGCTTCGCTCGCTTGTACTTTCCAATTATTTATTTCCTCTCGTCGGAATTACTGTCGTCATCTAATGAGATTATCAATTTAAAATTAATATCTATACTTGAATAGCTAAAGTTCTCAGCCCATTTAATTTAACACTCATTTTGTAGCAATATTGTCGCATCTGTCATTTATAATGACATAACTATTTAAAATTGTAAACCGATTAATATAAAACAATCACTAAATGTTAACCGAAGTGCCAAAGTTCCATAATGTAAACTCAATTTAAACATGTTTAACAGTTTCTGAGATTAGGTGAACAAACGCACAAACAGACAGACTAAATTTTCTATAATATTAATGAATGCCCCCAATAATAAATTTAATTGAGCGCAGCGAGCGGAGCGCTCTACTGGAGACTTTT
>DWGR01001238.1:0-16954 GCA_018247715.1 Heliconius burneyi
AACTGGCACGGTGTGTATTTAATCGTACCATATAATGGAGATAGCTGCGTTGAATTCAGTTTTATATATTTGTTTTTGTTTAACTTTCTAGAATGTTCTAGAACTGAATAAATAATATATAAATAGAGTTTTGTTCCATTCTACTTTCTTTTTTCAAATACAGTTAAAATATAAACATAATATGGAGAGTAACGTAATTTAACACCGTAGTTTCTATTATTAGTTTATGTATATTAGTTGATATAGCTTCACGGTCCATCACATAGCCAGAAGGCAGAAAGAATCTGACAACCTAGCATTAAGACGCTCCGTTCTCCACTTTCCGCAGAATTCTTAAGACATTGCATGTTGACTGGCAGAATTCTCTTTCACTCACTCTCTCTACCTACCCTGCTACATGAGTGGAGCTAAAAAGGTCATAACATCATTATAAAGTATATAACATTTAAAGCTCACCGAGTAATGGTTTTAATATGCCGCGCGAAGTTTTAAGGCACACGCATTATCCAACCCCCCATATCATTTGTTCTGATTATTGTTACTCCCTAGCGCTCTTTTGTATTTCTATTAAGTTAAATTTACTTTTATGAAATACTTATTTTTTCCTGCGGCTTCACCTGCAGCGTGATATGATGACGTGACATATCATATATATAAGTCTAAAGTAAAAATATTTATAATATTATTACTTGTTAATATTTTTCTTATTTTCTGAGTTTAGCTTGTTCTATCAAACTAACTCGTATAGATTTTCTTTTAAATTTTGGCCACAGGTTCCCATTTCATTAGAGTACAGTACAGTACATTTTCTAGAGCAGCTTTACGCTGTTTCCCTCGTATAACGAGGTAGGGTAGGTGGTGAAACTCAACGCTACGCTTTGCCTTGTTACCAGAACGTGAAAAATAAAATTTCAATATTTTATTTTGCCGGATGGGAATCGAACCCACAATTGCCATGTTTTCAGTCATTTGGACATCGCCACAACGGCCTTAAATATTATTTTAATTCACGCAGACAAAGCTATGATTATAAAGCTAAATTATACATCCTACATATTTAATTAGATAATTGTGTTAATTCGAAATTACGTCTTACTTGTATACTTGTTGCAACTTATTTTTTATTCTTGGCAAATCCTGATATCTTCAGTTTTACGCTATAGCCCGCACAGAGCAGGGTATGCAGAGGGAAACTAGTGTTAAGACACTCCGTTCCCTACTTTTTGCCGAATTCTGGAGGCCTTGCGTGTTGAGAGCACTCAAAACTTGCACTTGCAGCACTAAGCCTCTACACCAGATCGAGGAAAGGGAAATATAAACGTTAATAATTATTTCACTTGCTCGAGTGGGGATCGAACCCTTAAACGTCACGTTTTAGTCATACCCTTGGGCCGCTGCGCCACGATGGCCTGATATCTTGATAGCTTAATTTCTTAATAAAATTTGTTTTAAAAGCTTTTGCACTAATTATTTTTATATAAAAATTTCTTTTCTATTTTTCAATAAAGTAAGGAGTCGGAGGAAAATAGTCCTAAGATTCTCCGTTCTTCTCTTTCCGTCCAAATTTCCATTATTTATGTTGAGTGGTGAACTCAACGCTACTTTAATTAAGTTTTCTATTTTATTTTGTAACAGGTTTAATAAACATGTAACTATGTTCTAAACAAATAAAATATTTTTCCAAAGAAAACCCAACATATTTGCTAAGTTAATTACAAAAATATTATAAAAAGCAACTCCTGTAAAAGGTATGCGATGAAAGGAACGTTCCTGCGACGTTCATTTTACAGCTTTACGTAGGTTTGAGAAAAACTTATTGAATGTAATACCTACTTAGAGATTGTTATATTTTTACAAAATTGCTGTGTGACGTTTTATTTTTGTTTATATTTTAATATGTAATAGAATAAAATGCTTTCTAATATTATAAAACTGAACCAGTATGTATGGTTGAACGCTCTAATCTAAGGAACTATTACTAAACATAATGAAAATCAGTTTCACGCTTTATACCGCCTACTAGTAAAGGCAGAGGGAGCATAGATTCCTTCTGCGTAAACAGCTTTAAGACACTGTCGTTACTTTTTGAACAATTTTAGACATGTGCATTGGCAGTCAACTCCGCGCTTTGTCTCAACAAAAATACCGGACGATTGCGAGTTGGGCTTGTACAAAAATTGAAGGGCTTTCCCTTTCATCTGATACCTCACTTGGACTAGAGGCTTTTATACCAAATTTTGTCATCTTTCAAAGCTAGTACTAAAGTATCTAAAAATTAAATATTTGTGGTTGACTCTTAAGAAATATTTCTTAAGAGTTAACCACAAATCGATTTATTTTAGATTCTTTTCTGAACCAGGCTACCTGTAGATGGTACCTACTAAATGTCATAATTGTAGGTCAAGTAGAAGTGCCCTATTAATTTTGATTCCCTTTACAGTGTCAAATTACGCGTTTTTGCAATAAATGTAGCAATACCATTTTTTCAGAAACTTATGGGGTTGTAGATCTGAGTATATAGTTTAAATTGTAACTCGATATCTTCAAGCGTTCTTAAGATAAAGGCTCTTAATAGACAGACAGACGGACAACAAAGTGATCTTATAAAGGTTTCTTTTTTTTATTAAAACGTACGGAACTCTAAAAGTTGCTCTTTAAAAAATAATTTTGAATTGTTGTTTCTACACACCAAAAAATTTTTTTACTGATGTTTCGCAGTTTCTTCCTAATTTTTATATTAGACAGGTACTTTTTTTAGCTTCACGCTGTATCCCGCATATGGAATTGTAAGTAAATACTAGAAATTAGCATCAAGACACTCGACTTTCATCACACAAATTAGACACATTGAGTGCTTAGATGCGGAACCCAACGCTGCCCGTCTAGGAGACCTGTTTTATGATAAAATATTTATATTTGCCGTGTAGAGAATCGAACCTACAAGCATAATGTTAAAAAATCACAACCACAGTGTTCTATTAATTACAATTACAGCGTAATTACAGTCTTCCCTGAACGTTGCGCCTTCAAAAATTTTCATTTATATTACAAGCCTGTTTAACTGCACTTTTAACATAGTACAAAGGAATATTAAAAAATATCCTTTTTTTCTCTGCTCTCTTTGAAACACATTTTAATTTTGACAGCTTAGTTTTGAGAAAGAATTTTGAGGCCGTCGTGGCAAAACGGCAAAGATTTCTGGTTCGATTCCCAGTCGGGGAAGTGAACTATTCGTTTGTAATGAGACAAAGCGCGGCGTTGAGCTCTGCCACTCAGAATGTCACAATGTCTCAAAAATTAAGTGGTAATTGGAAAACGGAATGTATTTGCACTGGGTTTCCTCTGCCTACTCAGCTACATGCGCGATACAGCGTGAAGCTAATTTTATTTTATTTATTTAATTTCATAATTATTACAATGACTCATATACAGCATGGTAATTCCATAGATAATAGAGTTAAAACACTCCGTTCTCCACATACCACCTATGATGTGAAACCGACAATAATATATATTTTTAAGTATCAACATTTATTGAAAATCGAATCACACAACCATTGTTTAAAGTAAAACACTATCTTCTCAAGGCCATTATAGAGTATTTTGAATGTAAAAATATTTTCCAGAATAAGCCAGCGCGATGACGGGCCGGGATTCCCCCTAATCCCCTACAATCCCAGGGTACGGGTGAATTTGAACGGGATAACGTTACACCTCGGCCGGTAATATATTTTATACGTGCACCATGGGCTGAATACCTAATTGAGTTAAACATGATAGTAAAATATTAAAACGTATATAATTTACTAAGATATAAATATATTAAAGTGTTTTCTTGATTACGTCATACAGCAGGGGTGGGTTGTCAGTCTGTGGGGATGGTTGTGTGTTCGATTCCTGACTGAATTTCGAGACATTAATACTGAGTCAGTATTAATGTCTCGAACTTTAGTCGATAGGTTTCCTTTCCATGCATACCCTGCTTCTGCTGCTTTCTTACGAGTTACAACCACCCCTTTTCCACATACCGAATTAGGCAGAATAGTGTTAAGACACTTTACTTCTTATATTGAATGTTGATTGACGGAACTCAACGCTACCCTTATATAAGACTTATTATTATTATTATTTATTTTGTACATTATCTCTATCCTTTACTTGGAGCCAGTCCATTTCCTCGCTCTGGTAAGGATTCCAGGTTCTCTGTATCTTTCTATGTGCAGGATACATATTCATATAGGATACATAACGAACAGGATACATATTGAAGCTAAAAATCATTTATAAACATTAATAAAAAAGATTTAACAAGAAAATACTGCAGTTGAGTAATTTATTATCTTATTTTAGTGTTAGAGGTTAAATAAAATAAATTATGTTGGAAAAATCTATTTTTTTCTGTCTACATGTGGACATCATTCGTTATCTTGAGACGTAAGTTAAGACGGTTGAGCGGTAAACCGATTAAGTCGGGACGTGAGGATTCACCAAAATATGATTTATATAGCTTTCGTCTACTAAAATAAAATACAGTGTAAAAGATTCTTTATATTTAAAGTTTTTTTGAATGCCCACTTCACTCTTAGGAAAGTTAATATTTTTAGAAAAAAAACGTATGAAAATTGACATGGTATTTGAACCCGTGTCTGTTGGTTTCTAAAAGGTAAGAAATCACCTTAAATTTTAAAGATTAAATGTTTTGTAGGTTTTTTAAAGAAATTAAGCTAGTCGTGGTACAGAAACACAAGCGTTTTACTGGAAACGCGACTGGTCGTGGGTTCGATACCCATTCGAGACAATTTGTTACAGTTTACAGGTAAGCTGATTTTCACTAGCGGACTTTTGATTGAGCTTATTACTAAATTGTACCAACTAAAATATCAATTCTTTTTTTATAGAAAAATACAATGAACGAGAAACATTAAACAAACATTAAAAAATTAAAAACATTTGGTAGTTTCAATCTTTGTTTTAAATTTGCCAAAGCGAGGAAATGACGATAATTCAAAGCAATAATTCATCCATTTCCCCAATTGTGAATCGAACCCACAATCATCGCGTTTACAGTACGCTTCTACGACAGTGTGGGTTTTTTAATAAACAATATTAAACATTCTAAGTGTAACAAAATTTATTAACAACAGCAACCTCAGCAAGTAACTTTTAATAATTCAAAAGTAGAAGTATGTAGTTAACCAGTTTGTTCTGACACTATGAGAAAGTTTCAAATTAAGTTATATATAAATTGTGTATTCTTAAAATATAGTTAATAAATTAGCTTCACGCTGTATCCCGCACACAGCAGAGGGAGCCAAGTATTAAGACACTCCGTGCCCCAATTTTTGTTGAATTTTGGTGGCATTGCGTTGAGTGGCGGAACTCAACGCTGCCTTTTTTTGGCCTCGACACCAGAGCGAAGAAATGAAAATTTAAATGAAAAAATAAATATCTAATTTCCTCGAGTGGGGATCGAACCCACAACCAGTCGCATTTACAGTCACAGCTTGTGCCCCCGCACCACGACTGGCTTATGGCAATATGGTTAGACTTTATTTGTTCTATTTAACTATTATAAAAAAATAAAGTAAAATAAATAAATATATAATTGAATGTTTTTTAAATATAGCATAATTACCTGAAGAAATGTCAAAAATGAACTTTTTGACATTTAGGTCGGTTAGCTCAGGCGAACACCAAATGAGGATTTTACAAAATACCTACAAAAAAGGCGAAACCAGGTTTACGACTAAAGTTGCGGGTGAAAGGTAAACTAATAAAGCGGAAGGCGGTGAGAATAGCACCATAGTAATATAAATATAATTTATTTGGTTACCTGTCCATATCCTATGTGAGATAGGTGTCGTCGTAGTGTGTCGGCTTATAGAATTAAAAAAATTATAATTCGACACACCCTTTTTGAAGTCGGTTTATAATTTTAATTTAGACATTAACAAATAGGATTTCGCTTTATAATGCCAAATTATGAATAAAATAGAGTGACAGTACAGTTGTGCATCGAGATGACTGAGTTTCGCGCTATGGCCGAACCGCTCGTTTCGCTAATTGTTAACAACTTTTAATTGGCCACAACTGTCTGTTTCGACTATAGTAAACAGGCATGGAGTAAGCGGAAATAGACGAAAGCTTTAAATAAATTCAATTTAATTTAAATGAGACTGTTGTGGCGCAGCGGCACAGGGGTGTCACTTGGTGGGCTGCAAAATCGACTAGTTGTTAGTTCGTTCCCCACTCAAAGAAGTGAAATATTTATTTACGTTTATATTTCCATTTTCTTCGCTCTGGTATCGAGGCAAAGCGTTGCTGAGTTCTCCCACTCAACACGCAATGCCTCCAAAATTCGACAGAAAGTGGGGAGAGGAGTATCTTAACACTGAAGAATGGAGAAAAATCTACTTGGTAGAATTTATCAACGAGAACCCAAATAAATTTTTATAGTCAATCAAACCGTAGTTTATAAAAAAAGTTATATTATTTTGAGCATTTAGTTCGCAAAATTGTTATAATTTTTTGATGATTAAAACATGAAAGTAATTAAGATTAGTAAATAAATGATAGTGTAGTAAGCAGGCGAAACCGTGAGCGAGTCATAGTATTAAATAGTTTAAAAAAGCAATTTTACCATTTTTCCCCCATAGCATGGACGGCAAGAGAGACACTAGCTAACAATGCAGGCTATGCGGCAGAACTTAATTTGTCTACCAAAGCAGGAAAATTAAAAATAAATCATTGACCCTAGTCTTGATCGAAATCACAACCAACATTTACAGTCAGATTACGTCACTCTGGTCTCCTTCTCCTATTCTAAATACTAATATAGACAGCGTTACGCTGTATCTCACAGCAGCACATAGGTAGAAGAGGATGGCTAGTGTTGAGGCCCTACATTGCCTACTTTTTTTTTGAGGAACTCCGTGTTAAATAGCAGAAACTCTAGGCTTCTCTTGGTGCCGGAAAAAATGAAAATATCAATAAATAATAATTTCTCCGTGTGAGAATCGAACCCACAACTGTCGAATTACAATCGCACTCAATACTCTGAAATTTGACTTTACCTTATATAGAGGAATTTCATTAAATGAAAACATGCAATTACCTTTGAAACTACCACCAAAAGTTCTAAAGTAAGCGATATAAGCACGAATACACGAGACACGTTAAATTAGATAGTGATAAATGAAAGCAAGTCGTTAGTTACTAATTAGACTAGTGGTTACGAGAACTTTATATATTGACTGTTGTTTATTTAGCAGGATGGGAAAGATTACCTAGTGTTAAGACACTCCGTTCTCCAGTTTTCGGCAAATTTTCGAGACATTGCGTGATGATTGGTGGAACTCAAAGACGGACATAAGTCAGAGCGAAGAATTGAAAATACACATCCAAATCGAACCCACACCTGTCGCGTTACAGTCACTCTTGTGTTGACGACCTTTATCAATTGATATTTATTCCATACATTTTAATCCGTTTAATTTATATTTTTGCATAGAGTAATAGATTTCACATGTTTGTGTTATTTTTACAATATATTTAAATTTCTTTAGTGTCAAATTTGTAAAGTTTGCATGATTGCTGATCCCTCGGTGATCGGTCCTGATGAAAACTCGGACCTATTAAGAACTACGTATATATGCATTTCCACCCAAAAATTGTCGGATGGAGAAGCATTAGCGAACAGTAAGAGTTGAAGCAGAACAATCAATCAGTTCTGTGGAGGCGGGGAGGCGTGATGGGGCATAGTAATGTCAAAAAACAAAACTCTTCTTTCTTTTTTTCTTTTATTTAAAAAGATTCTGTTCCGCCCAAGCATTATCCGCTAAATTATCTTTCGCATTGGAAACCAGGCTTTAGGTGGTTCCAAAGCTTTCTTAAAAAGTTAATATTTTATCTCGTCGCCTCTACAATGAATAAATTAGCAAAAACATATTTTCTTTTAAATTATATTATGACGGTGAGAGGTAGTGAATATTTTAGTTACATGTTTTTTATATACAGCCTTATCATCGTAATATTTTTAAAAAATAAGAACGGACTTCAAGACTAAAACCTTAAAACTAACACTTAATTTTTTTTTAAATATCAAAATAACTAAAAAATTTAAAAAGTATTAATGAAATTGTCGAGGCAAAACGTACAATAGCCCCAGAATTCGGCAGAAAGTGGAGAACGCAGTGTCTTAACACTAGGTTCCCTCTGCCTACCCTGCTCTATACGGGATACAGACTGATGCTAAATTCATATTATTTATTGTTATAAACAGAAAAATTTGATATATCTTAATAAAAACAAGTACACCAATGTTAGCAACAATTTTTAAAGCTGTCATTCTATTCCCAGCACGCACGTCATAAAGGAAACTTAGTATTCATTTGCCGCTGCCATCGTCAGAGGCGTCATAAATTCAGATTACGCTACTATTTACTCTTACAGGGATATATTCACACGGCAACTTCTTTATTACTCAAAACTCCCAGAGATATATTAGTTAGAGTGGTGGTGCTCTGTTTGATGTAGGGCTTGTTTTTGGGTGTATGGTTGAATGATTTGGTTGTTTTGGTGAAGGATTTAAGTCAGTCAGTTAGTACATAATATATATGATAAGGAAGGAAGGTATTGAAGTAATATGTAAAAAAACACATACGTGATGTAATATAGCCTATAGTCTAAGTCTTCTTCGTTAAGTGGACTATCCGATATTATAGTCTCGTGAAGATTTAGATTTATAAATAATACTCTTTACGTCAAATGCTAGAAATTCTATAGATTCTTTAGTATAGATGTTCTGACTCGTAGCATAAATTATATGATGATAAACACATATGGTGTAGAAGTAACTTCTGGATATTTTCACTATTGGTCATGGCTCTATCATCAGACCAGCTCAATGATGCCATATTATTGTACCACTGTCAAATTTCATGATGATGGATGACAAGTGTTGAAAAACAGAGAATGGAGTGATTATTCACTTTGTGATAAAAAATATGGTACTTTTATTTCGAAATAGATCACACGCTAAAGAAACATTTGCAGCCGAGATAACCTCGTTACACCCATGTTCTATTTGTTTTACAACAGTCATCTAGCTCTATTATAATTTGATTCATACCACTACTGTGGCACAGTAGAATGGCTTGGTATATACGATACTAGAAGGTTCGATTCCAAAGTATAAAAAAGTAGCATATACCTATTCAAAGTAATTACTTACATAATATTATCTATTTTAACTCTATGCCGAAAATAAGTATAGCAGTAAAATTGATACAAATTATTATTTTACATCTATGAGGCCGTCGTAATGCAACAGCTCAAGAGTGTGACTGCAACGTGACGGTTGTGGGTTCAATCCCCACTAGAGGAAATGAAATATTTATTTACGTTTATATTTTCATTTCTTCGCTCTGATGTCGAGGCAAAGACGGTGTTGAGTTCTGCCACTCAACAAGTAATGTCTCCAGAATTCGGCAAAAAGTGGGGAACGGAGTGTCTTAACACCCTAGTGTTAGAGAGCCTATTCCCTCTGTCTACCCTGCTGTGTGCGGAATACAGCTTGAAGGTGATTTAACTTTTTAATTTATTTTACTTCCATTTTATAAATTTCTGAACACTAGCTTTTCTAGTAAAATAATAATTAGAAAAATGAAATTGGTATAAGAACCTACTAATATTATAAATATGAAAGTTTGTGAGGATGTTTACTGAACAGATGAAACTTTATAGTGACAAACATCAGAATAAAATATAGCTAACACCTTATGTAAAAAAAAAGTTGAGCTTGTATATAATATATCAATAGACTAGACGCACCAGCTCCTCTGGTGTTACGCGGTGTCGCGGGCGGCGGTGATCACTTACTATCAGGTGACCCGTACGCTCGTTCGCCATGCTTTTACCATAAAAAAATAAAAAAAGACTTAAACAGGCAAAGGGGCGAGTCCTTATGATCAAACAATGTTTTTTATTCTTTATACATGACCTTCCACCATTATCATCGATAATGTGTTCTCGAGGGTAAAGCAATGTCTCCCCTCGCCTCCCTTGTCTTTCTTGCTATTGGTAATCACTCTCTTGACAAGCCCAAACATGAAATTCTCGCTAGTACCTGTCATTTTGTTTTTTATTAAATTCAAACTGTTAATTGCATAGTTTTTATGAATAAAGCAATTGGGCTATTATTAATACTGAGTAATTCCGCCACTGTCATTCACCTTTTGTTCCACGAGTGATGGATCCAATAAGTGCTAACAGACGGACAATTTTTACACATTACTATCGAAAACATTTTTGACGTTTATTTTATTATTGTTATTTGTCGAGCGAATATTCGCTTCACAAAGGCAATTTCAGTGACCATTCTAGTTAATTGGTGGTACAATTGCAGTGTACATGTTATGTATTGGGTGTATTCTACCTAAGATTAAAATACAACGGATTGTAGTGGATAACGTAAAGATTTCTCACTATTTATTTTTAGCTCCTCGAGTCTGCAGTTCTGCTTAGTTATTACCACTATTACTATTCTAGTTACTTATTGGTGCTATTTTCTCAATTTTTTTTTTGCCTCAGAAAAATGACAGAAGTCTTGTTCATCTCTCTGTCAAGAACATTTATCTAAAGATAGTGTGGAACTACCAAACTGACTTAATTACAAATCCAAGTCTACAATTCCTAGGACCACAAAAAGTTAAGCTTCGAAAAACCTGCAATCAAAAGGCATGAGTGTTTATGTAAAGTTTTTACTGTATTTTATATGAAATTTACTAGAATTTAGGATCCCTCCTCCTACTCTGTTATGTGCGGAATACAACGTGAAGCGTAAAAACGTTGCTCGCTCGCACTACATCGATATTTATGACATCGTGTGCTGAATGACGGAACCTAACGCAGTTATACGCCCCCTAAAGTAGATGAAATCTCTATTGAGCTAACAATCAAACACTGTTTCCTTACGCCACTATACACTAATTTTAATGAACAATTATTATTTTCACTTACTCTTAGACAATGTGTGTACCAAAGCGCTATGTTATATTAAAACAAACATTCTAGCGAAATGCATACATCGCCTCATATTGCTTCTAACTAAATATTAGAATATATATGCAGCAACTGTATTTTAATAAGAACAGTCGTACATTCGCCTTCTATTCGCCATTATGACAGATAGTAAGTGTTTTTAAATCAGTTGTATATACTTGCTTCTCTAAGTATATTTTGGTGGGTTTGAGTCCCACTTGAGGGAATGAAATATTTAGGTAACATGTTCTTTCTTTGGCTCTGGTAACGAGGCAAAGCGCGCCGTTGAGTTTTGCCACTGAACATACAATGTCTCGAGAAGTATTTGGACGGCGGAGTGTTCCATCTGCCTACCCTGCTATAGATGGAATACAGCATGGAACTGATTTCCTAATGCCGTGGCCTTTAGCACGCAATATCTCGAAAACTAAGCGGAAAATGAACGAAATATTTAAACATTTTAAACTTTGCCGATCCTATTTTATTTAAGTACGAGTATATGGGATACGATGTGAGGCTAATTTAAATGAATTGTTCTTAAAGTCATTTAAATTCCACCTAGTTCATACAAAATTGCATCAATTCAATCCATTATCCTCACGATAGCGACTCACAAATACATTTAAAAACAAAAATAAAAAAAAAGTATTAAAGGTTTTAAAAATCAAAACTAGAACAATCCAAATTAACTTCCCTACTCCCGGCCAGGATCCGAGCAATTTCCTGTATTCTATTTCACTTAAAAAAATGTAGGAACGAAGGAATTTGGTCTCGCGTCGAGAATCAACTTGCAGTTCCAGTCCGTGGGATTATTGTTACCGTTTTAGTATAAGTTGTAAGAGGCATCGTTTTGTTTTTTTTTTCTTATTTTTAAAGAAAATTTAGTGGTACCACATCTGACTGTAAATGCAGACTAACCAGGAGCTGTAGTTCCGCCACACGCAACACTTCGGAAATCGAAAGGTTGCCTTAGGAAACAGATTATCTTTATTCGCTAATAAATATTCTAACTCAGATTCCCTCTGCCTGTCGTGCTACATGTGGGATATAGCGTAAAACTAGAAAAAAAGTAGAGGCCATCGTTGCGCAGCGGCACAAGGGTGTGACTGTAACGCGACGGTTGTGGGTTCAATCCCCACTTGATGAAGTGAAATATTTATTTACGTTTATATTTCCATGTCTTCACTCTGGTGTCGAGTGTCTTAATACTAGGTTCCCTCTACCTACCCAGCTGTGAGCGGAATACAGTGTAAAGATTTAAAAAAAAACAATATACTTTTATAACTTGAACCCCACATTCATTGGAGTTGGCAGTAAAAATCTGATGAGGCCTAATGACGGAGATCCTTCGCGCGTTCTTTACGATGTCTCGATTCGACGGCATTGAAATTTGTGAGCGTAATAAACTTAAGTATTTCAAGTATTTTCTTTGGATCGTGTGTCGTTTCAAGCAATAAAAAGAGCTAGGGGTAACCTTATCTTCACTTCATATTATATGAAGTTGACTTTGAAAGGTCTTTTTAGGATTTTTCAAATAAATTATATTTTTTATTTAATAAAAAATAATCAAAAGATAAAGAAAATATATACATAATGATAGTAACATGTGTAAAATGGATGACTCAATCATCCTTCACGCTGTATTCCACGCACAACAAGGTAGATAGAGGGAACCTCGGAACCTCGTGTTAAGATACTCTGTCCCCATTAGCACAATTTCGTTCCCGACTTACCGTTGAATTTTCGAGGTGAAGCGTGTCAAATGGCGGAACTCATCGCTGCGCTTGGCCTCCTTACGAGAAGGAGAAAATTATGAAATATTTCATTCTCAAAAGGGAATCGAACCCACAACCGTTGCTTGTACAGTCGTAATCCTGCACCACGACGGCCTCTATTTAATAATTACTAAAGTAACATTTAAAAGGTAAACATTTCCGCTTTTTATTCTGAAATTTTATTTACATTCCGCTTTATTTAAATAGTCAATATTAAATATTTGGATTGTGCGTCTTTAAATTTAAATAAGTTATATAATATGATAATTATTTTATTAAATAACATAATAAATACTGTATATTGGTGTAACATGTTTATATTTACTTTAAAGCAAGAGCGTTTTATGTAATATTACTGTTATAAAAAATTGAGGCCGTCGTGGCGCAGCGGCAAAAGGGTGTAACGCGATGGTTGTGGATACTATCCCTACTCGAGGAAGTTAAATATTTATTTACGTATATATTTCCATTTCTTCGCTCTGGTGTAGAGGCAAAGCGCGGCTTTGAGTTCTGCCATTCAACATGCAATGCCTCCAGAATTCGATAGAAAGTGGGGAACGGAGTGTCTTAACACTAGATCCCTCTGCCTATCCTACTGTGTGCGGAATACAGCGTGAAGATATGAGGTAATAAAGAATATTACATACATAATACATCGTTCAATAATGTGTGTGACTAACTAATTAAAACACATTTTTTTGCCAAAATTCGTTTATTTTCATCAACATAGTTTTAGAGAGATACAATTATTCCAACGCTTTTCCAATCTTTCAATACCGCTTTTGTAGAACGAGTTTTCTTTGCCTTCAAAATAGGCTTCAGTTTCAGCGATGACTTCCTCATTTGAGCCAAATCTCTTACCACGGAGCATCCTTTTAAAATCTGCGAAGAGCCAGTAGTCGCTCGGGGCCAGATCTGGAGAAAACGGTGGGTGCGGCAGCAATTCGTAGCCCAATTCATGCATTTTTGCCATCGTTTTCATAGACTTGTGACACGGTGCATTGTCTTGGTGAAACAGCATTTTTTTCTCCTCCAAATGGGGCCGCTTTTCAGCGATTTCATCCTTCAAACGCTCCAACAAGGCTATATAATAATCGCTGTTAATGGTCTGACCCTTTTCGAGGATATCAACGAATATTATACCGTGAGCATCCCAAAATACAGAGGCCATAACCTTGCCAACCGATGTTTGTGCCTTTGGACGCTTTGGGCGGCTTTCACTGGTTGCATGCCACTCAGCAGACTGCCGATTGGACTCCGGAGTGTAATGGTGGATCCATATTTCATCCATTGTGATGTACCGATGCATTAACTCCGATTTATTACGCTTAAAAAATTCCAAACAAGCCTTTGCTTTTAACTTTTTTGCTTAACCCAAATGTTCGGGTATTATGATGTGTACGCTGCCTGCTAATATCTTTAGGATGTCAGCTATCTCGAGCAACTTCACTTTACGATCGCCCATAGTAATTTTCAGTGTTTTTTCAACGTTTTCCGGAATAACAGCGTCATTTGGCCGTCCAGTAGATGGAATGTCATCAGTGTCTGTACGACCACGTTTGAATTCAGCATATCAATAACAAATGGTTCTTTTTGATGGAGCAGAGTCCAAATAATGTTTTTCAAGCCAATTCTGGCATTGAACAGTATTTTTTTTCATTAAAAAGCAATAAAATCAACACACGAAATTGCTTTGAATTCATTTTGTTTGAAAACTCAAAAGTAGCGTCACTTAAAGCACTGTAACTTGAAAGCTAAAGGTCGGATTGACATATAATTTTGACAGTTAACCTAAAAAGGTTTACACTTTCGAAAAAAAAAATAATTTGGTATTAGCGTAACCATCTATGTGTTAGTCGCACACATTATTAAACGAAGTGTACATATAAGATAGGTGTAAAAACATAACCCTTCCTTAACAGTCAGGAATAACAAAATTAAACTTTGTTATAATATGTTTTTCATTAATTTCACGATTTATACTGCTGTATCCCGCAGTGTACCCAGGAAAGTGGGGCATCTAATAATACTAGGTACCCCACTTTTTACTCAAATTTTCGAGACACTGCATCAAGATGCGGAGGTAAACGTCGAGCTTTGTCTATTTACCAGAGCAAAACATGTTATCCATTTTGATCACCCCCACACTTATCGTATTTTCAGTCAGACGCTGTGCCGCTGCCACTTAACAATATTATTGGGGGTTGGTAGTTGATGAGTTATGTGGGCATCGTGGCTCAGGACCACAAAGGTGTAACTATAACGCGATGGTTATAGGTTCCATCCCTGCTAAAGAGAATGAATATTTTCATGTCTTTGCTGTTGTCACACTGACACCAAGGTAAAAAGCCAGGTGCTGTGTTCCGCCTCTCAACACACAATGAATCGACAAATTCAGCGGAAATTCAGAAACGGAGTACCCTAACACTAGGTTTCCCCTACTGCCTACCCTACTGTGTGCGGGATACAGCATAAATCTGATTTTTAATTTTTAGTAGGCTATTAGTTGGGATACTCATATTTTTTTTCTATAAAATTCGAGACATTGCCTTTATTCAGAGAGATATAGACAACGCACAAAGAAAACGAGTGGACTTCAAAATTGAATCTTTGCATTTTAATCGTAATAGTAGTAATATTTTATATAAAATTATATATATTCACTAAACATTAGATAAATCTAGTATTGATTTAATAAACAATACAAATGTTATATCTAAGAACATTATACAATAATATCTGAGCTGAAGTCAGTGTCGTTGACACCGCGTGACGGAGTCGCGACGGCACGTGACTCGACTGTTATAGCGTGATAGCTATGTCCAAGTGGAAAGCTGGGAAATTACTAATATTGTTGTTATTTTTATGATAGAAATCTTTTTTTTTAAATATATTTTTGCCGCTGGTTTTCTATAAATATATATATATATATATATATATATATATATATATATATATATATATATATATATATATATATATATTACGCTTTCACCCCTGACTTAGGGTAGGCGGAGGTGTTCAATACACAATGTCCTCACGAAATCTGACAAAATAGATTCTATTTCCGATCTCTCTGCTGTTGTTTCACTAATTTAATAACTACATTCAGCTAGTTAGAACAATAGGTTCTTGAATGAGTGTTCATATATAGTGCATTATAAATCTGATGACGCAGGGGTACAAGAGTGCGACTGTCATCGTACGGTTGTGAGTTCGATACCCACTTGAGGTAAAGATATAGCACGAGTATATATTTTTATTTCTGTACTTTAGAGACAAGGCAAAGCGTGGCATTGAGTTTCACCAATCAAAATGCCGAAAGTAGAAAATGGAAGCGTCTTATTGGGAGTGGAGTGTTTTAGCACTAGTTTCTCGAGTTCACTGTGTGCTTGATGTGCATGCGGGAAACGGCGTAAAGTTAAAAAAAATATATCTGTAGAGGTGTTACTAACAAAAGTTTTATGGGACAACATTATAATGCGATGGCTGTGAGTTCGATACCAGCTCAAGAGAATAAATTAATTTCAATTCTTCGTTTTGTAAAACATAACGACGTGCTGAATTACACGGTGAAAAGTGGAGAACGGAGTCTTGATGAATAGATTTGCATTGCGTAAGAAAAACACTATAATGTTAATTTATCTACATAAATTACGATATTAATTTGAAATAAGAGAGTACGACGAGCTTTGCGCAAAAAAAACTTTATATTGCTAAGTTTTATTACATATAAGAATAAATACATTAATTGACTAAAACGATCTCCAAGATTAGCGGGCACGGGTTCAAATCCAGCTGCACATTATATGACCAAGACAAAGAAAAAAAATCCCAAAAAAAAAGCAAGAAAACACAACACATGCATATCACATTTACGTGCTTTTCAACCCCGGACCCAATTACCAAGACCCCCTTCAAAATCAACAATGGGTTCCGCGTCAGTGCTCTTATCAATTAAAAGATATACGTAATGAGAAACAAATATGTGAAACAATTGCAAGCGAAATGGAACCCTTCGGCTGTAATAAATTATTGTTTGCATTCACTAATTGTAGTGTTGTTAAGGTGATTCAAAAATGTTACTTGAGACTGATTCTATCGATCGATTCGATTTAATTTTTAACAAACATATCTTA
>DWGR01001239.1:0-16948 GCA_018247715.1 Heliconius burneyi
ACCTCAAAAGCTGGCAACGCACCAGTAGCTCCTCTGGTGTTACGCGGTGTCGTGGGCGGCGGTGATCACTTACTATCAGGTGACCCGTACGCTCGTTTGCCATGCTTTTTCCATAAAAAAAAATATAGAAATATATCGATGCTATATGTTTTTAAAAATGTTAGCCGCTTCCGATTTCTAACAATATAATTATTATTGATAACATATAAGGCTGTGCTATATTGGCGCTTATTATAATTCAATGTTTCTCAATGTTGATCATATACATATCGTTTGTCAAGCCACATGTTGAAGATGACAAGGTGATTATCGCGCAAAGCTCTTACAATCGAGAATTAGTATTAATAATTATAATGACATGTGGCTTAAAGTATAAGCTCTATTGCTTCTATATATGTTACGAGTATACTTACTTTGCGTTGAGAATTTTTTACAATTTAATGTTATGTAACTTATATGTAATGTAATTTAACATTATTAATAAACTAGGTTATAATAAACAACCAACAGTTCGACGGCTCGAAGAATTCGCTTAACGATTGTTTTATATTTTTAAAGGTACTTTTATTTCCTTAAACTGGTTAGAGGTGCGATGTCAAGCTCCACCACTAAAAGGGTTGGTTTACTTTTAGGTAATTTCGGTCTACCGTACATAATTATCACAATACTAATTAGAATAATAGTTGCTGTAGTAATAGATGCCATGTTAGCGCAGTGACACAGGTTGTGATTCTAAGCGCGACTGCTGTAGATTCGATTTCAACTCAAGAAAATTGATTATTTTAATTTCCTCGCTCTAGCTGGAACACAAACTGCGGCTTGAGTTTCACCACGAATGTCACTCAACACTCAATGTATCGAGAATTTGGTGAATAGACTGGGATAGAGTGACTAACCCTAGGTTCCTTGTGGCTATCCTGCTGTATGCGGGATACATAATAAAAAAAAGTAATATTAGTAATACCTTCTCTATTATAATCAAGACTATCTCCAATTAAGATAAGATTTCTATATTTACTATTATGTTATATTAATTAAATATATTTTGTACAAAAGAAGAATTACCAAAAACTTAATTGCTGTTAAACAACTAACGGGCAACTCTTTTCGCAGAGTGCGCCTATGGGTCCCGTAATGGCCACTTTAATGGGCAGGCTTTCATGACTCCAGGTTATCAAATCATAATTTAATGTTATTACACCCATAAAGAAGACCCTATCGCATATTATCGCCGACCATATTATGTTTGCTTTTCTTATTAGAGCATAAGCATATTAAAGGTTTTGCTATTAACTCTTTTATATAACCATACTTATTTTTTTATATTGTATGACATTTTTTGGATAATATAAGAGTAATAGATTTTTATTTTGAGTACAGCCCATTTCGTCATAGATTTTCATGAGGATGACAATATCGTGACGATGTAGGAAAATGTCTAATTATACATTTATATTATTACAACTAGCATTTATCAGTTGCTTTTGCCTCGTGGTCTTAAGAAAATTAAGAATTGTCTCGAGGACTGATGGGTGCATTCAACCAAACAATTATTTTATTTAATTTCGGTTCAGACTGATAACACAACACGACGATATCTTGCAGCTGACGTAGAGAACGGAGTGTCACATCATATGTTTTTGTTTGACCTGTCACGACGAAAATGATGTTTTTAACATTTAATCAAAACAAACTATCGTCAGATTTTGAAATCTCATCAAACGGTGTGTCTAATTAGAAAGTGTGTAGCTCAAAGGATTGCAAATAAGGAGGCTATGTGGCGTACTCAAAGTGCTTGATTGGTGTTTAGTTAGTACCAAGTACCCAGTATATTAGTTTACGGATGTGGCTTTATATATTTTACATATGAAATATAACTCTCTCTATGTCAATAAAGTATAAGCAAGGAAAAAATATTTTTTTAAAAACGTATGTATCCAATTTGAAGCGGGATTTGGAAAAATATTTTATACGTTTTCTTAAAATACTTTTCCTTTCTAAGTGTGGAATAACACTTTTAGTGTTATATTATATTAGGTTTTTTATATATATTTAAACTAAACTCAACAGACACGTGGTCCTCTTAAAGTTAAAAGAGTGGAAATAATACAACGATAAATTTATAAGGTTTATGGTATATATTTTAAGGGTTACGCCAAATTGCGTCAAGAACTTTGCAGTTGTAGGTTTCTTACATCTTAAACTTTATATTACAATTTATCATGCCCATACAAGGGTTGAAACTTATCTAATAACATTAGCTTGAAAGCAACCTTTGCTACAATTTTTTTTAGTATTTATACTGCTTGAAAATTTAGAGTTCTAGAAAATTATGTGTATAGCTTTATTGAAATTCAAATTTAAAATATTCTTAATTAGAATAGACTTTTGCAAGCACTTTTGAATGGTCAAACAAATATATAACTTCCACGAGCTTGACAGGCAGGTCTGCTGGGAAACAACTCACCAGTTGCTCTTTTCAATGTCATTGTTACAATTTAATTATAACATAGACTGGCAGCTATCCTGCGTGAGATTGAATTTAAATGAATACCATATATTATTTTATCTTTCACTTCCTGAAAATAGGCTTTACTTATTTTTTTATGTTTTGTCAGTTACTTAAAATTTTTGTGGTGGCAATCTTAAAACTCGCTGTGGAATAAAAAAAAAATTGTTTCACGCTCTCACAGCAGAGTAGACAGAGGGTTGTGGAATTTCATTATAATTATAGAATATTCAGGCCCATAAACTGGCTGACGCTTTTTAGATTCGGGGGATATGTTGGCGGTACAAGTTTTTATTTATTTCTTCTGCCTACTTTATGTATCTCTTGTCTATATGTTTATCACTATTTTTATTATAACATTGAATATAATGTTAGACAATACAATACATTGAATATATTTCGAAAAATAAAAAGTAAATAGTGTGGAACACTCATCTTTAGAGAAAATCCAGACTACTTTACTTTAAATTTCTTTATATATATATATATATATATATATATTCATTTCTGTAAGTCCACGGAAAGTAGGTATCCTATAGGTCTTCATTACGCACCCAATTTCATGGAAGATGCACCAAAATCTGTGCAAAAATGCTCGTCGTACCTTTTGATTGCATTAGCACGCCTACGCGCCTTACTCTGTACGCCAGATAAATTGTTTTGACGGACGGACAAAGTTATCCTGTTAAGAATTCAGTCTTTACATTTTGAGGTACGGAACTCTACAAACTGAAGAGACCTAACCTTTAAAGATGAATATTTTGTCAGAAATGCCACTTGAATCTGTAAATTTTCACACTTTTCTCTATAATTTATACTATATACTATAATATCAAACTAAATAATGTGACATGACATTAGGTCAGTTATGCCAATCGTGACGCAGAGGTACAGAGCGTGACTGTAAAATCGACTGGTTGTGGGTTCGATTCCGAATCGAGGAGATGAAATATTTATTTTAATTTATATTCCCATTTTTTCGCTCTGGTGTCGACACGCAATGCCTCTAGAACTCGGCGTAAAGTGAGGAAAGTGAGGAATGTAAAATAAAAGTGTCGAGAAGTTGTGAACGAAAAGTTCAGACACTTCCATGCCACGCTTGTGCCTCTGCGCCATGACTGGCCTCGAAAGACTTTATTTAGAAGAATATAGTTATATATCATATCTGAATTCTATATATAAGATGCTGTCTGACTTGGCATCGATTACTCGACGTGACGGCGCCGTCCAGGCGAGCCTCTTAGTCGCCGACGCACACCGAGGGATGCGACCCCAATACAAAATTTTATTGCGCATGTTTTGGCGCAGTACTCCATTGAACTGTTTACGCTATTGTTGCCGATGATTTGTAAAAATATTTACTTTTTTTTTAATTTATTTATATGCCTTTGTTGCTGCATATTGGAAAACTATAAAATCTAATAAATATATTTACTATTTTTTTTGTAAAATTTTTACCTTAAAAGGATAAAACGGAACCATTATAAGATCACTTTGTTGTCAGTCTGTCTATCAAAACTGTTTTTCTCCAGATTGCGTGACGGTATTAAGATAAAATTTATATCAAATATTTAGGTTTACGATCCCTTAAAGCACCGAAAAAAATTAAGTCAACGCAATAAAAAGATACGAGCAATTAGTTACGCATCGTGTTTGCTGCATGTTTAAGCAAAAGCTATACAGGATGATTCCCGTGAACCTACAGTTATGCAATTCAGAATGAAATAAAAACTTACAATACAAGTAAAGGAAAAAATCTGAAACGTGAAAATTTATAAGCATTTTATATAAAAAATGATTACAACCAGGAATATATAAATTAAAAACATTATCTTATAGCTTCAGTAACTAATCAGTTACTGAGGCCGGGGATTTTTTTTTACTTTTTCACAGCTAATTAGTTTTATTTTTATCTGTTACTTAATCTAGGCTTATATATAGAGGTTTAATTCCTACGAAAGTCCAGGTATTTTTAGATCTTTTTCTAAATAATAAATTTATTATCTTTTTATCAATCATAATAGAATTCAATGGATTCGGATAACAGTGCTAAGAAAGTTTAATTTGCAATACATTCTTTTTATATTTAACCATCACCAAGTATCTTTCTAATAAAGTAATTCCCATCAGAAAGTTATTTAAATAACTGTAAGCTCTACAATCGCATTGATATGTTTGCATTGTATGTTAGAGTGGGTTGATATCGTCGGCGTCAGTATACAACCTTCTAACTGCAAAAATGTTTTTTTTACAGTACACAGGAAAAACTGTTTTAAAGTGATGAGCACTAGATTGTATTGTTTTATCGACTCAGGTTTCTTACAAGTTAATTTATCATTGCACGACTAGATAGAGGGATGCTTAAAATACTGTCCTTTTATGTCCGACTTTAACTAAGTTGGATTGAACTTAGTTAAAGGCGGACATAAAAGGACAGTACTGATGATACATAAGTGGTTTTGAAATTAATTCAGCTCGTAATTTGGCCCTCTCTTATATGTACAGTAATATTATTATTTCTTATTGTACCTCACGTCACACTTATTTGAATAAGGCAATAAGATTTTCTGCGCATTCTATCCAAATCAATTTATAAAGCCTTAAACGTACTTCTCTATATATTGCGGTAGGTAAAATAACACTGACTATTGTACAGCGAAACGAAAAACTAATTTCAACACAAAGAAATAATAAAAAAAAAATACAGTTACACGCTGTATGCCGCACACAGAGTAGGCAAAGGGAACCTAGTGTTAAAACACTCCGTCTCAACTTTCTGCCAAAATCTGGGGGAATTGCGTTTTGAGTGGCAGAACTCAACGCCGCACTTTTGCTTCGATACCATAGCGAAGAAATGGAAATATAAATCTAAATAAATATCCTCAATGAAATAATACGTAAATATACATTCGTTACAATAATAATACAAATTTTGAATCGATTTTATCTTAATGTATGTACATTGAAAACGGATCATAGATTATCATAATAGATGGATATGCAAAGATCAATTAATGATATGGAGTGAAGGCGGTGGTATTGACGGCCATTAGGAAAAATGTGTACCTTGAAGTTATTTGTCCAATTCAACCTTGATTTTAGCGATTATCTGTTTTCTCGTTCTACTAACCTCGAATTGTCAGGTGACGTCACTGGTGCCGGGACGTCGCGTCGGCTAGTCGCTAACTTTTCTTACTCCTGTATTTCAGAACTTAAAACCTATGTTATAAGAAATAAATAAACGACATAAAAATTCTAATTATACATATTTTTTATTACTTTTTGACTAATCAAAGCCTTCTTGTTTTGCAAAATGTATAATACACAAGATACGGCATATAATATATATTTTATTTACTTTATGTGGATTAATGCGGACACAGCATGGTAGGCAAAGGGAACCTAGTATTAAGATACTCCGTTCCCCGCTTGTCACCGAATTCTGGGGGCATTGCGGGTTGAGTGGCGGAACTCAACGCCGCAATTTTTCCTCGACACAAGAGGGAAGAAATGGAAATATTAATTTAAATAAATATTTCTTCTCCTCGAGTGGGGATCGAACCCACAACCAGTCGGTTTGCAGGTGTTCAGTCATATTTTTGTCTCAGAATCTCGCGCTGAAAACCTGAAATAAATATTAAAAGTGCTTTGTGCAATGATTAACAGAGCGATATGTTGATATATGATGTATGATATAACGAATTTAAAAACAACATTAAAGATATTCAAGTGTAAGTGTACGTGTATTTTGTATGTTAATTATTAAGAGGCATCGATCACTCACAGCTGATGTTATCTAAGGGATTAATCGTACTTCCGGCTTCATAAGTTAATCTTGAGAAGCAAAATGGACTTCGGAAAAATTTTGCTAACATTTTTAATCAACAAAAGATGTGCTTATAGGACAAAGCGTTGATTTTCTCCACTCAACACGCAATGCGTTGAAAATTAAAAGGAGTGTCTTAGCACTAGGTTTCACGCGATACAGTGTGAAGCTTAAAAGAAGGATGATTGTATAAGACTACTTATACTTATTATACTTTAACATGAAAATATTTTTTCTTTCTCTATATATAGATAGTATTATTTTAATCTATGCTATCTATTAAATTATATAGATAGCATAGATTTCTCCATTCTACAGTGAGGAGACTAAAAGTATTGAAAAGAGAATCTGTGTATTTGTTATTTAACACTGGGTACATTTTAAATGCACAATTTTATTACTTTAAATAGAGCATGTTTCAATTGCGAGACAATGAAATCAATATTATTTTATTTAATTAAATATATAAAGCCAGTTCTGTATCTAAATATATTTATTCCATTTTAGGCAATGTCAGATACGACTGGCAGCCCATTTCATTTATAGTAAAGTGAGAATATTTGCTGCCACTACATAAAAAATGTTGTTTTGATTTAACAAGACACGTAAAAAACAATGTTATGTTACACCTCATAAAAATTGGAAAATATATAGAATAATCTATACGAGTATATATGATAAATGTACAATAATTTTGGGATTTTAATTCTTTTAATTATGAGTTTAATTAGGTTCAATGTTGGTTCATGTAAATTAAGTCAATCATTGTATATCTAAAAGTTATCAAATTGAGCTAACAATCTATGTATACAATTGCATACTTAATGACCATAACGTTGTCAAAATATAAATTTGAAAAAATATTGTTTTAGTATGAAAAAAACACATTTTAGTTTTGATCGCTTCTTGCAATATTATAATTTTGCACTGGATGACTGTACCCAGAAGCCGATGAAACATCTTTTATTCCTCATGGTCACTTCATGAATAGCAGAATTCAAAATCTAAGCTTGTAGCGTTATGTATTATTTAATTTCTATATAAATAGTATTAATATGAAACTGAAATTATTATACGTCGCATGTCCCAAATAATATATTATATTACCTTTTGATAAAATACCGACAAAAATATGGTTAAATCTTATGATTAAATATGACATATTGAAGGAACATTGTTATCTGTAATAGCCCAAGATCCCGGAGCCGCCAGACTTACGTCATTTTGGCAACGCTGAAATTTCGAGGACTATTAATCAAATATGTAGTTAACATAGTATGCCTACTCACTAACTTGAAAGTGGGGTCCTTTCAGAGGTAGCGCCAAATAACGGTATATCTCTGTCTGGGAAGATAATTGAGCCATCGGGATGGTTTGGGGGCTTGTGAGGGTTCTTAAACTAATCCGGAAATAATATATTTAAAATTAAAGCTTGATAGTTTAGTGACATTTGTCCCAATTTCAAATAACTTTAAGCACGTCTGGCAGGAGTAAAAGCCCACGTAAAGGGTCTGGCAAAAATAAATATACTCGTACATTATTTACATTATTCTTGACAACATTATTAATAACTACTCGTAGCGTTTCTACTTTAACGTAGCTGGATGTATACCTTACATTGACGCTATCTCTGAAAGGTTTCCACTTTCAAGTTAGTGAGTAGGCATACTGTCTTAACTACATATGAGATATTAATCTTCAAAATTTAAGCTTTGCTGAAATGACATAGGTTTGGGGGGCCAGGGATCTCAGTCTATAAGTAATTAAATCAATATATTAATTATCTTGATTAATATTCACTTCTCATTTTGTCATTATCAAGCATAATATAGATCACATAAAATAAAATGTCAGTTGACAATGGTGCAAATTCTACACAAAGAAATATATATGTGCCTACAAGCAAAAAGCGGCGTTAAATTTCGCTAGTCAACACGTAATGTCTCGAAAATTTGTTGAGAAAGCCCACTTGCTCCCGTCTCGTTCCCCAGAACAAAAGTTAATAGTATTTACCTATACAGAAATAAGTGTGAAACTGCTTCTTTTTTACAAATGTATATACGAGTTTATACAAATATATTTTAATATAATCGTATATACTCTTATGTATATTGCTAGTCGTGGCGCAGGGGTATAAAGTTGACTAGTTGTGAGTTCGATTCCCACTCCAGAAAAGGAAATACTTATTTTAATTTATATTTTCGTTTCTTCGCTCTGTTTTCCAGGCATAGCGTTGAGTTGCGTCACTCAAACCGCAATGCCTTCAAAATTCGGCGGAAATTGAGGAACGGAGTATCTTAACAAAAGGTTACCTCTGTTTACCCGGCTATGTTCGGGATACAGGGTGAAGCAGATTCTAATTTTTTTTATTATATTTTTTCATTACTTACATATAGGGCAATTAACTTCTTTTAATTTATAAAGGCATCTGTACAGTAATTTAATTTTATGGTATTTTCAACGTATAATATTCTAATTGGTACGTTTAGACGTCGCATTTATTTGACATTTTCCTTTTGTAATTGAAATGTTGATTAGTGATTGAAACATTTTTATACAAATAAATATTTTTTTTATACTGTGACTATACTTCGACAAATCAAATTAGGAAAATTAACTTTTTTAGGGTTCCGTGGCTCGAAAGGTAAATCTCGAACGCTCGAAAAATTTATATCAAACACTTAGGTCTACTGTCCCTTAGAGCTGTGAAAAAATTAACTTCTGAATCAATGCAATCAAAAGATTATTCTCCTTTTATTCTGTAAATTTTCGCAAATTTTGAAACTGAAGGGAATCAAAACCTACATGTAGTCTCAGTATCTTTAAATTTGGTATGAAGCAAGGTCTTATAGAACAGATAAAAGAAAAATTGCGAAAAGCATAAATTAAAAAATAATAATTAAAAAACAAATACAACAAACTTATATTTGTAGTTCATTTCATACGAAATGAATGCATATGATCGCAAAGATATGCTTGTCAACTTTTATAATTAATTTATCCACATTTATTTACATCCTAAAATCAGTGGTATGGAAGCCTCGGTGGGGGAGTCCGACTCGCTCTTAACCAGTTTTTGTAGATTTGATTTATCCAGGGCATCGTGGCACAGTGGGATCTGGCAAGACGAAGGGCCGAAAAGCGTATATATAGTACGTTTGACGTTTTGGTTTAATTATCAGAAACACTTTACCTTAACTTACTCTCATGTATTCCTTATTTTATGGAAATTATCTGTTAGTAATAATATCTAGTATTACGAATTTGAATAAAACAACTGAATACTTTTTTACTGCTTCACGCCGTATTCCGCATATAACAGGGTAGACAGAGGGAACCTAGTGTTAAGATACTTCGTTCTCCACATTTCGTCAAATTCTGGAGGCATTTTGTGTTAAGTGGCGGAACTCAACGCCGCGCTTCGCCTCGTTACCAGAGTGAGGAAATCGAACCCGCAACTCCGCTGAATTTTGCAGCTGGATCCCCGCGAATCCCCGCGAACCCTGCGTCACGAAATATAAATTTCAATAAATATTTCATTTCCACGAGTAAGGATCGAACTCACAACCAGCCGCGTTTACAGTCGCAGACCATACGCACGACTAGCCTGCTGCTGGTTTACATAATTAATATATTTTTTTGTTACTTATCCACGCAATGTAAAATATATAAAAAAATATATATGATTAGGTATATCAAAATATTGTACACTTGTACTAAGCCGTGAGCTTGATATGAAAGTAGTAAAAAATTTAAACGTGCTAAGTTTGCCTTGCTAATTCATTTATACTGACTGCCACATTGTTTACATGTAGGTATGTAATGGAAGCACTCCCGAGGGTGTCATCAGTGAACTTTAAAGAGGGTCAAAGAACTCTTACTGGAACATCCCACTTAGAACATACATATGAAGCAATGTGTATAATTCTTTTTCATTGTCCTATTTCGCCGTTTGCGGGACAGCTTGCTGTGGTTCCGATAAATTCAATTTTAAATTTAATCTTTTAACGCTCATTTTTCAGCAATCCGCTTATTTTGTAATTTTTGTTAATTGGGTCAATAAGATGAGTATATTTTGAGAATTATATATAATAAATAATAATTGAGTGTTTGTTTCGTTTTGTTTTGCAAAGATTTTTGATATCATCACAAACAAGGGTAGAAAATATTATATGCGGTTTAAAGTTACACTCGCTGCTTTTATTCATTGTCTGTGCCTTATTGCTAACGAAACACAGTCGAGTACAAATATAAAAAAAATACGTATTCCTTGTATTATACCAAAATGTTCATTTACGTTGAAATATAAATACAGAAAATATAAGTTTACTTTATGTAGTTTTTTATTAACAATATTGAGCGTTAATTAAATATATCCAGCCAGTTATCGTTAATAATGTTAACATCGAAGTTGTTCAATACATTTATCTAGGCCAGAATATAGAGATAGGTAGGAACAAATTCGACAAAGAGGCTGACAAAAAATACGATTTGGCTGGGCAGCATAAGGAAAACTTCGTCAAATCTTCGATTCGCCACTACCTCAATGCCTGAAATCTCGGACATTCGACCAGTGCATTCTTCCACTCATGACTTACGGGGCGGAGACATGGACTTTAACAAAAGGCCTCGTCCACAAATTTCAAATCGCTCAACGCGCCATGGAGAGGGCTATGCTCGATGTATCTCTAAAGTATAAAATTTAAAATGAGGAAATCCGGAGGAAAATCCGAGTAACTGGCATAGCTCAAAGAATTGGTAAGCTGAAGTGGCAATGGGCGGGGCATATTTGTCGTAGAGCCGACTGCCGCTTGGGCAGACGTGTCTTAGGGTTGGGAGCTGAAGATTGAGTGTCGTGGCGAGAATTGGGAAAAGCCTACGTCCAACAGTGGACGATTGATGGTTGTCGATGATGATGAATAGAATATTTGTACTTACATGAGTATTACGTTATTTAACACTTATTCATTTTCTATTGTACCTTAATAGTTTCGGATCATACATCTGTGTGTTTTACTATCATATATTATAGAGTATTTATATAGTTTTAATTATCTAATGATTTCCTGTAGTACTAAATGTCCCGCTATTATTCTGTGGTTTCACAAATTATATTATATTAATACGTAATGATATAAATGTAGGTAATTGAGACGCAGTGGCGTCTGATTCAGGACTGTATTTTAAATTTGAGACGCCCCCTTCATACACTGCGTGTTCTGCTTTCCGCTCGAATTCAAGTTTCGTGTATGGCGAAACTTAACGCCGCAATTAACAGATAAGGGAAATAAAAATAATTACCCCCAGCGACGATCAATCGCACAACCACCGCATTTACAGTCAGATGTGCTGCGATACACTGCGCCATGGTGGTCTATTTTTACTGACTACAGTAAAGCTTAAAAAAAAGGGAGGTTATGATTTTTACCGGTATGTAAGTACGTATGTATGTTCATTAGTTCAACAAATGAGGTACCGTTGGAAGCGTGTCAATTGTCCGCTGGTCATAGGAAATATAACATATTGAAACTGAGTGAGGCACCCTATAGACGACAAAAAATGGTAAAGATTTTTTTTTATTGTATCATGTTGATACCAAAAGAAAGTTCTCAATTTGAACATACATATATATATATATATTTTGACTTAGAAAATGTATAACGAATCTTTAATACGAATTAAAACCCCAAAATAATTAAAATTAAATTAAGTTCAAAAACTAAAACATAAGAAACAAGAAAATATTCTCATCTGAAGTTGTTACGTACTTTCACTTCCTCCGTTTAGAATTAGGGCAGATGGTACACGATCTCAGCTGTCTTCTGAAAATCACAATGAACATGTATGTAATAAAATTCTAAAAAATGTATTACGTATTGAATAGTTTATACGCAAAAATATATACGCAATATTTTCTTGTTTCATATTTTTTGAAACATATTTATGAATACTCGGATTTTAGTTATAGATTTTTTTATATTATAAAAATATCTGCCGTTGTGATGCAGCGGCAAAATGGTGTGAATGTAACGCGACGGTTGTGGGTTCGATCCCCACTCGAGGAAGTAAATATTCATTTAAGTATATTTTCATTTCTGCTCTCTGGTGTCAAGGCAAAGCGCGGCGTTGAGTTCAACCACTCAACACGCAATATCTCCAGAATTTGACGAGAGTGGGGAACGCAGTATTCACACTAGGTTCCCTCTGCTTACCCTGCTGTGTGAGGATAACATCGTTACGCTGATATTTTATTTTTAAAAATATCTAATAATATCTACAATTAAACTGCGGTAATGATTTTATAAATTCAGTACACGTTGGTCACAGGTACTCAAACTTTCATACATTTATTGTAATTTCTGATTCATTGAGTAATATGGTTAAACCAAATTCTGTTTTATATGTGAGTAATAAAACTTTAAACATAGCGAGCTGATTGTCAAAAAGTTTGTCCGCTAGTATTTGAGTATAACTTATGATCTTAATTGAAATAGTTACATTTATGGAACACAAACTACCATTTTAACTTTTCAACTCCCAGTAATAATATAAGTGTAATATATTTTAAACAATTAATTTTGATTAAATCAAGTGTTATTCAAATTTCTTAAGCGACATTTTCTCGTAGTACTTTTAGCTGCTACGTATCTTGCTGATACTAAAATAGTACTACCAATTTATAATTAAAAACTACTATCTTCATTGAATGAAGAAACTTAGCTTTTCCATTTATCACGACCAAACTTGTGGAGGAAAATAATTGTTTATTTCGTTTTAGTGCTAAATAGAATTAAGATGTAGATACGACATTTATTATTAAGAATCGTGCTAAAAAATACGGGACCATTGATTCAGATTATCGTTTAACTAACAAGCATCTGAATAAATCGCTACGATTGTGGGTTTGATAACCACTTGGGACTGTAGATTATTATCATTTTCAGGCTTTGGGAACAAAAAATGCGGCGTTAAGTCCCGCTAAATAAGACGCGAAGCGCAGTGCGGGTCTAGGTTCTTCACTACGTTCTTGCTGTCTGCCTAGTATGAATCCCTATATATTGCAAATTTATGTTACAATGTTTCAAAAATCGTACATTACGCAAGTTATTAAGAATCTCTTTTCCTTGTCTGTTGTGGGCCTTTGGTATATGAATATATCCTCATTAAATGTGAATATGAGTTTTTCAAAGTAATAGGGTTCATAAAAGAAAAAAACAAAATTAGTTTCCTATATAATACACCTAAACCAAATTGGTAGTGGCTAATAATTATGTGATCATAAATCAAAAACACTTACTTACATTGTAAGATACAAGTGTTTCAAATTAAATTTGAGAAGCAATACAGATATATCGAAGATTTAGAGCAAAGAATCCAGCCTATAACTAGAAGCGTGCCGCATAGACGACGCAGCCCGCCACAGCAGTTATGCCTCACGATGTTCGACAGCATTACTGTCAGAACGTGCTGATGCATGCAAACGCTGAAATCTAGGGAAATTGTATTGTTACGCGATCACTGCAACTGTAGCTGCCGGGCAAATTGTAATAGCTATGTCAATTTAATGAAAGTTATTAATTTTGAGTTATAAGTATTGAGAAGCGCGTACGATGAGTAGCCGAATCACGTATAACTATCGAAAAGTATTCGAATCGTTGTCGATACCAATTTGTATAGGATGTTGTTCAATTCCTATACAAATTGGTATCGACATCGATTCGAATACTTTTCGATAGTTATTCATGTTTGGGCTACAGAAGAGGAATAGTTTTTTTTAATATTACTAATAATTTTGTTGATTTGTAGCTATGTAAAAGTAAATTGGTATTATTGTTTCATTAAACTAAGTGTTAGATTTCGAGTAACATCAATAATCATTTAGGTAGGATCATCTTCTTTATTGACTTATAGTTCCACGATGACCCGAAGCTATCAACTTGTTACTTTAGAATTATTTTTTATTATAAAACGTATAAAGATAATTTAATAACTAAATTAACTGTTCGTTGTTGTAAGGTTAGCTCAGTTGAACATGGTTTAAGCTACTATATATATGGTTTATTTATAACTCGATAACTGTACTAACATAAGTGATAAATTGAAAAATAGTAAAATATATAAAGACAACACAAATACATTCAACATTTCAGTGTCCTTTGGATTACTAATATGAGTAATTACTGGTATTAGTAATTACTAATATTACTCGGCTATGTAAGAGCATCGTCAATGTTTTTGTATATCTTGTTGTTATTTCTAGTCGTTTCAAGAACAATTCTTCGAATCTGTCCATTCGAAAAAATGAACTATAATCAAACTGGAATTTGAAATTCAATGTTGAGTTCCGCCACTCAATCACTCCACACTTATACGTGGAGTGATTGAGTGGCGAAGTAAATTATTTTATGGAATTCGGGTGGAAATTAAGCATCGGAGTCTCTTGACAGTAGTTTCTACCGACACATCTATATTCAGAAGAAAGCGTGAAGCTAATAAAAAGATTGTACTTTACATATATAACATATATAACATGAATATATATTATTTTCCTCTACGAAAACATTTTCCAACATAACTTGAAAAGAAGCTCTTAAACTCCCAATTTCAAAATCTACTCAACTAATATGATTTTGGTGTTTCTGTCACTTCGGGAACAATCTCGGATTGAGTTGGGTCAGAACTCACGCCAACCAATTCGACCATTACAAATGTCATCCAACAAATTATAGATTTTTTTGCAAAAAGAATAAAATATATATACTACGCAGCAATATCATATTTGGTGGTTCATTTGAGGTTAAGTCAATCACCTATAAAATAAACGTTCATAAAGGAAATATGTTAAAAAATAAAATATCTTAATAAAATTAATAGAATTGTCTTTAAGAAGATTAACGTGTGTTATTATTACAATTACAAGTAAATCCTTATTATTTCTGTTTTTTATTCAGATCTTGATACCTTTGTTTGAGCTAGCCTTGTAGTTGTTTGAATGGGAATAAGTAATTTTATACTACAACACCTGTCACGGGAACATTTGTGACGGGAGAAATTTAATTAAACCTGCTTTCGGAAACCGTATGTATGCAGACGACAACGTTGCACTCAATAATGATGGAGTGAAATTATTATAAAATATTTATATATATACATACATTTTATAGTTATTTTAGAGCTTATTATTATTTAAATGATTTTAAATAACCAAATATCAAAATATATAGGTATTAACGTCATCCAGTAATAGACTAGAATAACTAGGCAATTGACACCATCGTGGTGCATTAGGCCTGCAATCGTGATGATTGTGAAATCAATTTCCACCTGAGTGAATTAATTATTAACATTTCTTCGCTCTTTTTTGTAGACAATTTATAGCGTTGAGTTTCACGAGACCAGTGTCTGAATTCCTACCGGAGAGCGGACAACGAAAAGTCTGTCTTCCGTAAAAGAATTAAGCTATTAAGTGTAATTTAATTTAAATATACAATTATGAGATCAAATTTATAGAATATAATATGCTTTATTGCACACATATAGAAATGAATACAAACGTATGTGCTTACAAGATACACATGTACAACATATACAGAAGCGGTCTTGTTGCTTCAAACAATCTCTTACAGATAACGTTTGGTAAATAAACAGAAAAATAAAAGGAATAACGTTACAGTGCAAATTAATAAATTTAAACTATACAAAGGTTTTAAAACGATTTTTATAAGAGATAGATTAGAATATACAGATTTTGTAAGAATTCTAATTTGTGTTTCTTTAATTCTTCCTCAGATAAATCTGAATAACATGAGACAGCATAATCTAAAATCGGTAGCAATAGTGAGTAAGCATGGGTAGTTTTGATTATAATAATAATATTTTTGGTGTTACTTACATACAATATTAGTAAATAACTTTCCAAGCGGAAGCCTTTGCTATCTGCACTAATTAAAAAAGAGAGTTGTTCAAAATAATCCCGAAATTCTTAATAGACGCACTAATATTTCAATCAACACACCAAACTGTATTGAAAAAAGGTCAATAATGACAATTTAGATGAAATGCCAAAGACTGTTATATTTATTATAATAAGGATTAAGACTAAATTTTAATTAAAAGATTTGGAAATGGTTACTGTGGCTCAGCCCATTTGAAGCAACCTTTTCTTAAAACAACTAAATTCATGGAAAAACAAGAAAAAAGAATGAGAAAAAATGTAGCCTATGTTCATCCTCAAGACCCTCAAGTATCTCTATAGAAAATTTTATCACAATCAGCTCAGCGGTTTGACCACGATCATGTAACAGACAGACAGAGTCACTTTCGAATTTAAAATATTACTATGGATGGAAGTACGGATTACTTAAAGTAACAATCAGTACTAATGATAAATAAACTTTTCTTATATTTTAATAACATTTTATAAGTAAGTAACAGAGACTAAAAATACCAAGTTGAGAAATTTTCTTTAATGTATTCTGTATCTAAATCTTCATCCTGGCATTAATCCCGGCTATTGCCAGGGTCTGCCTTCCTGCTCAGCCTACTCCACTTTGCACGATCTTTAACGTCCTCGGTGGTTAGACCATTGGCTCTCATGTCCTGCGTCACGACAT
>DWGR01001240.1:0-16946 GCA_018247715.1 Heliconius burneyi
CAAACGTAGTTTAACGTTCACGGCGTGAACTATTACAATTTGTTTTATACAAAAAAATATCAGAAACCTTCAATTTCAGATTTCCAATTTAATAAAAATAATTAAATGATATATTTTAAGCTTTATAATCATACAATTAAGGTGTAATATTCATTGCTTCATAAGATATCGCTGTGACTAACACTTTGTTAGATTACCTGTTTTATCAGTTCGAAGATTATCATTTTAGTGCGGTGTTCGTTCGCGAATCGGTCTGTAGCGTGTAATTAATTTAATATATATATATATTTCAATGAATCCCGTTAGTTATTAATTCGAACGCTTATTTCTTTCTAACTCGACTGTGATTTTTTATAATGGCTGTGGACAAACTAATATGGAAAATCATATTGGACATCCTGGTTTTGGCCTGTGGTAAGTACTTTTTTGTATATTTCTATACTGTATTTTGTTCTTTTCTGAGTTAGATATTGTTTAGTTATAATTACAATACATCTTTACTTTGCTTGGTAGGCTACGAAACCCTTTAGTTAACTGTCTCCTAAAAGTGACTTCCAGCCCGTATTGGAGGAGAAATTAATTAAATTACTTTATAAATCAGATCAAGAAACACTCATCTAAAACAAGTGAAATTTGACATTTCGTAATGTTCAAGATATTATTAATATCACACTATCACCAGGGTAGTTTACAGGGAACCTCCTGCTAAAACATTCCGTTCCCCACTTTCCGTTCAATATATGCAACATTGCGTATTGAGAGGCGGCGCTTAACGTCGTGCTTTGTCATTTTTACCAGAGCGAGGAAAATGAAACTAATTCCTTGTTTCAAACGGGAATCAAACTCATACAGCTAGATACTGTGCTGCTCCACTACGACGGCCTCTGATATTATTTTTAGGGAAATATATTAATAATTTTAGGTTTTTTCTAACGTTTTTTATTAAAAAATATATTCTGAAATCATGATTTGTAAATGGCATGCAAACATTGTTTAACATGAACTGTGATAGCATTTATCATCACACTGATAGTAGGTCTTTTTTAATAAATTATAAGAATTAATAGATATTAGATACGATTGTAGATTCCTATGTTATTATCTTGTTGTTAAAAATATTACATATGTTTGTATTTATTTGGAATATTTAAAAGATAAATATATGTACAAATATATGAACATTTAAAATTTACTCAAAAAGTACTTTTGATTTAATTTTCAATGTTTCGATTACGATTTGATTCAGATAAAATTTAAGATTAGTGATTTGGGTATAAAGAAGGTTAAAAAGATTAAAAATAAAATTTTATACATAGGCATGTCTTTTTACTCCCACAGAAATATTTTAAACAATATGGTTATATTGCCTCGAAGAAAAAGTCTAAGGTTTATAATTTAATTTAACAAATAAAAAAAATACAATCGAATTCATTCTTTTCTTACTGAAGTCGGTTAAAAAAATTATTAATCCAAAAATCATTAAAATTAACAATTAACATTTAATATGGTATCAATAAATAAAACATGTTGTATCTACTTCATACTTTTAAATTACAAAGATAAAACTACGGCCGCCAATATTTTTATAACGTCAAGACCACTTAGGTTGATAGAAATGTCAACAATAACGTACACAGTCGTTTTATTAGTAGGTCACCTATATAATTAATTAATAAAAAAATATATATGTGATAAGAAATAAACATAGACGGCTTAGTGGCACTGTAGACGCGACGGTGTGGGTTCGATGTTTTGTAACAATGCTACGCGCAACTTTGACTTTCGCACACTTTCACTCACACACAAAGCTTTTAAAATTCGGCGGAAAGTGGGGAACGGAAGTGTCTTTATGTTTTCTGGTTCCCTTTGCCTATCCCGTTATGTGCGGGATACAGTGTGAAGCTAAAATAAACTGTGATAATAAAGAAACATCTTGTGTTTTCTAACTATAATCATAAAGGTGTCATTATTTTTTATTACAAACAAACGTATTCAAGGTGTTGTATAAGCAAGTTACGCAAAAACCAAAGTAATTTCCGTTTTTATTTCGTATTATTTTAAATATTAAATACTTATTATGATTGATTCGATTTATAAAAATAAAATAAATCAGCTTCACGCTGTATCCCGCACATAGTAGAGTAGACAGAGGGGACCCAGTGTTAAGACACTACCTTCCCCACTTTCTGTTCAATTCTGGAGGCATTGCGTATTGAGTGGCAGAACTCAACAGCGTGCTTTGCCTCGACACCAGAGCGAAGAAATGGAAATATAAACGTAAATAAATATTTACTTCCTCGAGTGGGGATTGAAACCACAAGCGTCACGTTGAAGTCACACCCTTGTGCCGCTGCGCCACGACGGCCTCTAATTGATTCGATTTATTTAAAATATTATTTATAAGTCAGAAAAAAAACAGTTCCATTTGATCATTTTTTGGCCAAAACTAATATTTTCTCAACATTTAGAACGAAATTCGTAAATCCCGTTAAAACTGTTTCGAAAGAACGATGACTTATAAGTTATATGAGTGAATCACGAATATCCTGTAAGAGATGTGAGATGACGCTATCGTGGCACAGTTAGTGTCAAATTATTAGGGTTCCGTACCACAAAAGGTAAAAATGGAACCCTCATAGGATCACTTTATTGTCTGTCTGTCCGTCTGTCAAGACCGTTTAACTCGAGATGACGTATTAAGCCGAAGTTAGTATCAAATGTAGGGACATTAAAGCAAAGAAAATATCAAGCTTCTAAGTTCTAAAGACAAGCATTTGCATCAAAGATATAAGCATATATATATGCATCGATTTTGCTACATTTTCTTCATACAAAGCCTCGTAATCAAAACCTAAAGGGTAACTTCCTGTGGCTATGCGGCTATGAAATTTGACAGGAAATTAGATTTTACAATACGAATTAAGTCAATCAATTTGTAAGTGAAAATAAGTGTAAATATTACTTCCCGTTGATCTACAATCCTCGAATTGGTACGGAAGCCTCAATGGGCGAGTCCGAATCGCACTTAACCGGTTGTTTTTTTTCACTTTTTCGCTTTTTACTCTTAGGAGGAAGTTAGAGGAAATCTAGTGACAAGACACTCTGTTGTACACTCTGTTGTACACTTGAACGGAATGGAATATACAACGAATTAGAGAAAAGTGGAGAGTGAGAGATATTGATAAAAAAATCAAATATAATATGCACACTAATGCAAACTTACTTCTAGCCTATCTTAATAGCTGTAACCTTTTACACTGCGTAAAAGGAATGTCACCGTGAAATAACAATTCGACCTCGATTGGCGGTGCTATAGTCGGTCATAGTCTGTCAAACCTTGTGTAAAAAATTAAATAAAATATAAAAAAAATAGTTTCACGCTTGTATCCCGCACCCAGCAGTCTTGTCCCGTGTTATGCGATGGTACGAAAATTTGATTGGTTGAATCCCGTTTTCAGGCGTCGATTATGGCGGTATATCCATTAGGATTATCAAAAACAAATGAACTGAATGAAATAATCCACAAAAAAGTTAAAGTTTGCCAACCGCTTTTAAAAAAATTGAAATCACTACACTCGTACATATCTGCCGCTAGCTACCTAAACAAAAACAAAAGCACTTTAATTCCATTCCATGTAAAAAAAACCTAAGCGTTTGTAAAAAAACGAAAGCTAACCCAAAAAAAAAAGAAAAACGTACACAAAATAACCACATTGGTAATTAACAAAAAATAAACCGATGTCCCGTTTTGAGTCGAAAAAGCTGTAGGTCCTTTGTTACACGGGGACGTGGGCGACGGTGATCACTTACCATCAGGTGACCCATGCGCTCGTTTGTCTACACTTGTTTATCTTTTTCATAAAAAAATACGGGACCAGACGTACCATTTTTTACGGGACTGTCCCGTTTTTAGCTTGTGTCCCGGTGTCCGAAATATGCCACCTGGACATACAAATGTTCGCTTGGGAAGGGCATGTAAATTTAGTTCTTCGAAACTATTTCCTTTGCGATTTTGGCTTTACGCTATTAGTAAAAGATAACTAAAAGGACAAGTCTACAAAAACGGACCGAAAACCCCTAAAAAAATTAAAGCACAGATGTAAAAAACAAAATGTCCCTTTTTGAGCCTACCGAAGAATGGTCACGTTAGTCATAATTCAGTCATAACTTTAGAAACTCTCTAACATGTGTCAACGAGACGTATTAATAACGTGTTAAGTCATTAAAGTGCATAAATACGAGTGACACATACATACCACCCATGTAGGTGGATCATTTCAATGAGAATGGCGACCTTGACCAACTATACCAGGACACTCCTTTGGTGAAGGTAAAGATTGACAGTTCGTTATATTATACTAAATTTTTTATCAGCTTCACGCACTATCCCGCAAACATGAAAGTAAATAGAGGGAAGCTAGTGTTAAGACACTCTTTCCCCCACATTGCGCGCTTTGCCTCGACTCTAGAGCAAAGAAACGAAAATAAATACATTAATAAATTTCTTTACCTCGAGTGAGAATCGAACCAACAGTCAGTATTCTGAAGACGACTTATACTAAGCTGATGCTCTGCTAATTGTCCTGCTGTGTGCGGGAAACATCGTGAAGCTGTTTTTTTTAAGCACGAGTAAACCTGGACCAAAATAAATAGAAATTAAGATGTTGTTGTTTTTATTTATGGTGTTCCCAGCGTGCCAGTTTAGCACTAATCACTTCACCAATGTCACGTTGAATGGTGGTCACGGAGAACAAAGGAGAATGTACGGTAAAAAAGATAAAAAACTTACATAAAAGTTTTAGAAACAGTATTCCTTTGTTTACATTGTTTCATGCCAAAATGAATAGAGTATAAGTTTAACTTTACGAAGAAAAAAACTTTTAACAACTAACATCGTTCTTAATTTTTTCTTCGTTTAATTAAGCGTTGCACACCCTACTGCAATGATGCAATGTCACACAAGGTACTTTTCATTTAAATATTATTCTTAGAATTCTTTAAGAGTAAGATAAGTAGAAATATGAATGTATAATATCTTTACTAAGTAATCGACTATTGAAAGATAACTTGATAAGATTAAAAGAAAGTATAATTCAGGGTCTAAAAAAGAACCTGAAAACTTAGTGTATAGACACTCCGTTCTCATTAAGACTTCCGTCCCTCACTTTCCGACAAATTCTGGAGACATTGCGTGTTAAGTGGCTGAATTCTACGCCGCACTTTGCTTGGAGACCAAAGGGACGAAAATGGAAATATCAAACATATCATTTTCTCGACTGGGATTCAAATCTCACTCTCACGCGTTTACAATCCCACGCTCGTGCCCCTGCGCCACAAATAGCCCCAAAAGCTTATAGAATCATTCTAATGACTGAAGACTAATTATATTCGTCATCTTAAAGTGAATAAGTAAGAAAACACATATTTTTACGAACACATTTGTCACGAAATATGATTCATTTATTGAAAGAGGCCAAAGCACTTTACAATGTTTATCTAGGAATAATAGAGATATCAACGTATTAAAACACAATGGACTTGTGACTTGTGGCGTAGGAGAGTGACCGTCCTTACAGAGTGGTTAGAGTTCGTTTCCCTCTAAGTGCAAATATGTAAATATTGAGTATTTTTATAGTATGTTTTGTATTAAGGACTTTACTTTATCTAGTAAAGAATATGTAGCAAATATTGCTCCAAAGTTTACTTAGATTTGCTGATAAAATAACTTATTTGTAATTATATAAAAAATAATCGTATTACAACGATGCTAGTAAAATAATTTTAGTGTAGGCCGCTGTGACCCAGTGAAACAGCTTTTAATTGTTATCACGATGGTTGGGACTTCTATCCAAGCCTACCTAATAAACAGATATCGAAACGCAACGTTAAGTTCCGTTGCTAAGCACATATGTGGGAGAAAGCATGAAAAACAACGGCATCTCAAGATCGATCTCAGACTTAAGAGCAGTTTATAAATACGGGCCTAAAATCCTTTTCACTTCAGTCACAATCAATTATTTCTTTTACAAAATATTAAATATAATTTGTTATATTTTTTTTACTTCGCGCTATATCCCGCATATAACAGACTAGACAGAGGCAACCTGTGAATCTAGTGTTAAGACACTCTGAAGATTCTGGAGTCATTGCCTGTTGAATGGCGGAACTTTACAGTTGCCAGGGCAATGAAATGACAATATTAAATATTTTTATTTCGAGTGAGAAACGAACCGACTACCTGTCGTATTTATATTTGCACGCATGTGCGCGTACAACAGGCCACAAATCATAATTATTAATATTTTTTTAATTTTAGATATTTCTGAATAATAAATAATCTAAAAACATAAAAACGAAGTTTTAAATAACTACTTAGGTAGGTGTATAGATATAATTTATATACATATAATTTACGTAAAACCACAAGTCTGTTTACAATAAGAGTATAAATTAACATCACATAGACTTAGATGTATATTTATTACATTACTTCTTTATATTCTCTAAGCATCTCTTGCACACAAACAAAGTAACATATTGACCGTTCTTCAATTCTTTTAAGGCTGTTTAGAAATACGTTAAGATTAACGGAAATAAGTTTTTAAATTTATTATATTTTTCAGTCTGTTGAAAATTAATTTTAACTTACCACTAAAGAAGTAAGACAATCCAAATGCCACTTAATTTTGTTTTAGAATATCCAAATATATATTTGTCATATGCCTGTATTAAACTCCTCTATACTTTGAAAGAGTTCAAGTTCTCTTTTTTTCTATATTGTAGTATGTGCAATAATAAAATGAAAATTACCTGGTTTATACATTTGAAAGATATCATTTGATATTTTTTTCAGCTTCACGCTGTATTCCACTTATAGCCCAGCAGGCATAGAAAACGTAGTGTTAAAACACTCAGTTCTCCTTTTTCGAAATTTCGGGACAACGTGCTGAGTGGCGGAACTCAACTCCTCGCTTTGCTTACCAGAGCGAAGAATTGACAATATTAATAAATTCATTGCCCCAAGTAGGAACCGAACCTACAACCTTCGCCTTTACAGTTGCACGCTTGTGTCTCAATATTTCGGACTTCATTTCTTTTGATATTTTTCATAATTTTAAATATATTTTTATTTATTTCAGTGGCAGTGCCCATACTGATCATACATTTGTTCGCGGAACCCTTCCACCGCGGCTACTTCCCGGACGATGAGAGTTTAAAGCTGCCCTACAAGGAGCAAACTATATCTGAGGCCCTGCTGGCAGGTATCGGATTCGCTCTTAACATAGCTACAGTAAGTTTTAATTTACTAAAAATATATATACACACTGTAGATTATTTATTTTTTGCAATTCTTCATGTATTAGTTGTTTTCAGTTACGCACTTTGTATGAATGGAAGTGACCTAACCAAAAAAAAGAAAAATTTTAAGCTTTACGGTGTATAGTGCATATGTAACAACAGGGTGGGAGGAGAAAACCTGGGAATTTAATGTTACCACACTACTGTTCGCGTTAAGACACTTCAGTCCCCGCTTTTCCGCCAAATTTTGGAAACATTACGTATTGTGTAGTGGAACTTAACGCCACAATTATGTAATAAAAAAGAAACATCCTCGATACCAGAGTAAAGGAAATGAAAATAATAAAATATTTAATTTCCACAAATGGGAATCGAACCCCCTAAGCTGACACAATATACAATCACACGCTTATCCTCCTAGGCAACGCTTGTTTTATAAAACTTTAATTCACTTACATATACGCATTCTATGTAAAAACTTGCTATCTCTGTCCCTGGAGTTAGACCTCCCTGACGTCCAAGGAAGCGCTGGTTGGATGTCGTGGTGCAGGACATGAGAGGCAATGGTCTTACTACCCAGGACGTTACAGATCGTGCAAAGTGGAGTAGGTTAAGCCGAAAGGCTTAATGCCAAAGGGAAGATTCTACGTAAAGACTTAAAATTTCTATTCAAATTTCCAGATCCTAATCACAGAAATCATCCGCGACAGGCGCGGCAAGGGGGTGGGTGACAAGTTTCTATCCGGTTCCCTCGTGTCCGGGTGGATATGGGAGAGCTACACCGCGATAGGCGTGTTCGCTTTCGGGGCAGCGTGCCAGCAGTTCACTGTGAACTCCGCTAAATATGTCATTGGTAGATTTAGGCCTTATTTTTTTGATGTAAGTATTAAGTTGTTTCATCTTTATTATGTTCTACACTATTCTATTTTGAAATTGTTCCTGGAGGAATGTGGTAAGAAGACAAGGCGTGGCGTTATGTTCCGCCACGCATGCTCACCACTGGACTCTCTCTCCCTACACTGCTATATACAGGATACAGTGTGAAGTTTAAAAGTTTACTTTTTTGATTATTTATGTAAAAAACAATGCCACCGATAATATCACCATAATAAGAATTAGATTAAAATAATCTTTTGCGAAATGATTTACTTTTAAAATGATTTAAGCTATTTCAAATATTATTTCCCAATATTCCAGATGTGTAAACCGACCCCCGTCGCGTCATCGAACCTAAACTCCTTGGGATACATCCAGGACTTCACCTGCGCGCACAGCAACGCGGCCGAGCTGAAGGACATGCGTCTTTCGTTTCCGAGCGCTCATTCCAGTTTTGCTATGTACAGTGCTGTTTTCTTTATTGTAAGTTTTTTTTAAAATCCTTTATTGAATAATTAATTTAATTGGAACTATCAAATTTTAATGTTGGTCAATCGTGACGAAGGGGCACAAGCGTGTGACTGTAAACGCGACTGGTTGTCGTATCCATCTTCGCTCGAATCCTCGAGCGACAGACAGTATGAAATAATTACTTAAATTTATATTTTCATTTCTTCACTCTGGTATCGAAGCAAAGCGTTACAGTTCACTCAACATACAATGCCTTAGGCATTTGGCGGAAAATAGAGAACGGAGAAAAAAGGTTACCTAACTCTACCCTGCAATGAGCGGAACACAACGTGAAGCTGAAAGAATAGAAAGAAGAAGCAAAGACAAAAAGACTCTCTAAATAAGTTAGTTTCTTTTAAACTTAATAGGTTACTATTTTCCAAAATATCAATACTCTTGTTGATCACCAGTTCTACGTTCAACTAAAAGGCAAATGGCGGGGCTCCAAGCTGCTTCGCCACGGTATACAGTTCGCAGTGCTAATGGGGGCGTGGTACGTCGGCCTCTCGAGGGTGGTGGACCACAGACACCACTGGAGCGATGTAGCCGTCGGTTTTGCTGTGGGCGCTGCGTATGGGGTTATTGTTGTGAGTAGTTGGTTCTATATTATTATTTTATTAGGCCGTTGTGGCGCAGCGGCACAAGGGTGTGACTGTAACGGTTTTTGGTTCGATCCCCACTCGAGGAAGTGAATATTTATATACGTTTATATTTCCATTCCTTCGCTCTGGTGTCGAGGCAAAGCGCGGCGTTGAGTTTTGCCACTCAATTGTTTTGCCTTTCGAATTCAGCAGAAAGTGGGGAACGGAGTGTAACACTAGGTTTCTTAGGTCCCTCTACTACTCTGCTGCGTGCGTGATACAACGTAAAGCTGGTTTTTTTTTATTATTATTTTTAGGGTTCCGTAACTCAAAAGAAGAATTTTAACTGAATCATTTTGATATGCTTAACGTAGTCTGTCTGTCTATCAAGACCATTTCTCTCGAGATCAAGTGGAGACATCAAGTTGAAATTAATTTGAAATACCTATTAATGTCCAGGGTTCCTTGGAGCACAGACAAATTGTTTTTGCTGCATTTTGCATGTAATTATCCGCGTAGTCAAAACCTATAGGAGCCTTCCCGTGGCTTGGCCCCTACAATAAATAAATATTTTGTAGCTAATTTTATGTTGAGCATCGTTTAGTTTCACTGCCGCAAAACGCATTGTCTTGAAGTGCGCAAAGCGGAGAATGGCTTTACTCCAGGCTCTTCCTGCCAAACGGGGAAAAGCGTAGAGATGTTTTTATTTCTTCTATTTTTCTAACATTAAACATTTTTATCATTACAGTTTATGTTTGTGCTGAAATCTAAAAAATATGGACCACCGGGTGCCGCTGATTGGGAAGTCGCTCAGCCACAAATACTACCGCGACCAGTCCTAGCCACTAACAACTATTGAATATTTATATTTTTACGAAAAATGTTAAAAAAACAAATCGATTTAGTAATATAATAAGACTAAAATATTGTCGTTTAACTAATGGTGACAAATGACGGTGCGAAATTATGAGTTAGGAAAATATTAATGTTATGTTTATCTGCGGCGTTAAGTTACGCCACTCAACACGCAATGCCTCCAGAATTCGGAAGAAAGCAGGGAGTGAAATGTCTTCAGAACAACGTTCCTATGCCTGCTCGCTCCATGCGGGATAATTCGTGAAACTAAAAAAATATTTATATCCAGATTGTAAAAAAAACGTAAGTTCGGATATTACAGTTTGTTTGTTTGTTAAAACGAGTGATTTACATAGTGTATATTTTTAAGTATTACAAATTAATATGAAAATAATATAATAATAACTGTTTCTCCGTTCTTTTCCTCTTCCTCCTTTTCTTTTCCTCGCTCCCTCTAGATAATGAAACTTTTGACATCTTTTCTCTTCTTATAGTTATTTTACTTTCGTACAGTTTTCAATTTCCACAAAAATCTTCAAATATTAGAATAATAAAAAAATATTATTTATTGTAATATATATATGATATACCTACCTAAGTTAGTAAAGTACAATAAAATATTATAACGGTGTTAAAAACTAATTTATTATTTTAAAAATAAATGAATAAATAAGAAATAAAGTAATCTTATGATTCCTAGTCGGGGTAATGAATTATTTTATAAAATATTTTCATTCTTTCGCGCTGGTCCCAAGACAAAGCGCGGTGTTTAGTTCCGCCACTCGCAATGCCTTAAACATTCAGCGGAAAGTGTGGATAGTGTCTTAACACTAGGTTCCCTCTGCCTATCCTGCTAAATGGGGGATACAGAAAAATATTTTCATTGTGATTTTCAAGACAATTTAAGTTAAACAATAACTTAGATAATTTTTCTTACTAAAGCAGCTAAAAAATATTTTGTATTTTAAGTTAAGACTATTTTGTATTTATTTATCATCAGTATTGTTATAATTTTGTAAATGTGTAGAATAAATGTTATTTATTTATATAACGTACTTTTTTATTATATAAGTAAACTGAGGCGGTGTTGACTTCCGCCAGTTCAGCGGAAAATGGGCCACGGAAGTGTCTTAATTGGAATGCAGTGTTTTAACACTAGGAACCCAGTATCCTACTCCCTACCCGGCTATGTAGAAATCCTTAAAGAAACATATTATATCTGAAATAATGTTCTGCAACCTTGCTTTTAGCGACTAGGTATCAACCTATCAGTTAACAAGATAGTATAATTAATAATAATTATTATAAATAATTTCTTAGGTCACGTGCACATAGTGAAGTTTAATTAAATGAGGATTTCCCCGAAAAGGTCATCAAAACAACTGCTATATACGTCTTTGGGAAATACGAGTAGCATCGATGTGCTGAGATAGCTAACCATAACATATTTATTGAAAATTATTTATAGGAAATATAGGAACACACGCTTGCGCCCCTGCGCCACGACTGGCCTCTATATTAAGATAAAAAAATAAATCAGCTTCACGCTGTATCCCGCACACGGCAGGGTAGGCAGAGGGAATCTAGTGTATTTTTTTTATTAAATTTTCTTAAAACTTTGCAAAATAAATTCGTTCTAATTACGATATTAGATAACATACTGATCTGCCTAGGGTTGTTCAAAAATATTTTTAAAATAAGTAATCTATATCTATAATTAAAATAAATCTGTAGAAAAATCGTTTCTGTACATTGAAAATATTATAAAACAGGGTGTTAAAGAATAACTAACAAAATTTATTTCTAGCGTTTTTGGGGTTTTTGCATGTTTGTCTGTTTATGTAAACACGTATCACGTTAAAAGTACACAACAAATTAAACAACATTTGTATAAAAAGTCACTGAAAGTAGGTTTTAGTTTTTATTTCATTGTAATCGCTTCACTCTATCAAAAGATATAAGTATTTAACGTTCTTAAAGAAGTTTATATTTGAGAAAGATTGACTGTTAGGCGGTACAAAGTCAGCGGGTCAGCTAGTTTTATAATATAAGAATAGTACAAGGTGTAGATAAGAATGGTACTTTCTGCTTATTTTGAAAAATGCTCGCTTCGCTTGTTTCCGCTAACTTCACTCGCTGTAATGATAAAAGAAAATAAAAAAATAAATGTAAAAGGAACAAGTTTACAAAAAAAATCTTACAGGCTTCTCTAAACACACCCATTTCACACATAACACGTTCAAAAATAGCTTATCGCATATATTATTTTTACGCCACCTAATTTTATGAATCGACCCCTACTTAGAATAGTGATAAGATATCAGAGAAATAAAATAAATGCCGAAGATTCGTTTTTAAATAAACTACTGAATAACTTTATATTTATGTTTAAAGATATATATTCGTCAAGAAAAAGATAGGTATTTATATAGATATTTATTTCTCAAAAAAATCTTTACCGATAACAAAGTACGATTTTTGGAGTCCTTATTCCTAAAAATTTTTTAACATTTTATACAGCATTTGATTCGTATTGAGACATTTAAAATAATTGGGGATTTATATAGGCTGTTTAAAATTTTAAATCGCAATTTTAATTAGGCTTAGTTCAAAAATTGGCAATATAAACTTTACATTCAGTGAGATATTTATTACTTACTTTACTTATATCTTTTTTTTTTATTTTCAATAAATAATTTTCCAGTCGTGGCGCAGAGGCACAAAGTGTGCTGTAAGATCGACTGGTTGTGGGTTCGATCCCCGCTCGAGAAAATATTACTTAAATGTATATTTTCAGTCCTTCGCTCTGATGTCAAGGCAAAGCGCGGGGTTGAAAAATCCAAATTTCGGCGAAATCTATCTTTACACTAGGTTCCCTCTGACTACCCTGCTGTGTGCGGGATACAGCATGAAGCTGATTTTAATAAATAATTGACGCCAATCATAACGGCATAACCGAGTCACGTTACTGTACACGACAGGTCGTTGCCCACTCTCTAAACTTTATATTTTCATTTCGCTCTCGTGACGAGAGAAAGCGGCGTTGAGTTCCGCCAATCAACACTTTGGAAAAAATAATAAATTGTATATTCGTGGTTATGTATAATAACGTACTTAGAACATGTATCTGATGCAATATTACAACTAATATACTGACGTCATATAAATTTGATAAGATTTACTATTTTCGCTATTTATAAAAATAACACATCTTTTAAAATAGACATATTATGTTTTCAATCAGATGTATTATTAGTAAAAGCATATATTTTTTAATTTGAAGTGGACACTTATTATATTTTGAATGATCTGCTTTTCTTTTTATCCATATCCGAGCTTGTAGTCGTTGATCTTGTTGATTTAAAAAAAAGTAACAGTTTTAATAACTGATTAAGAACAAAAAAGGCACGGGCGACAAAAATCTGTGGCGCCCAACAAATAATTAAAAAGAAACCTTAATTACTTATTAAATGTTCGAAACTTTTATTATTGTTTGTTAGAAAGCAATGCCTCACTTTCCTTCATCACCAATGCTGACATGAAAATAGTTTTTTCTCCTAATTGGAAATCGAGCCCTCAACCGGTATTATGGTGTTTGATTCCGTTAGGGGACACCCCCGGCATCGCCGACATACTCTCAAGCAGCCACGTAGTGCTTTAACTTTCTCAGGGACATTCTCTGCCCTACCCAGCCTTTATCATTATAAAGGCCAACACGACTAAAAACATAAATCAAATAAATCATCTTCACGCTGTATCCCGCATGGTAGGCATGGCAGATTAGGCAGAGAGATAATACTAGGTTCTCTATCTCTATAATACTCCGTTCCCCACTTTCTGTCGAATTCTGGAGGCATTGCGTGAGTGGCAGAAATCAAAGCCGCGCTTTGCCTCTACACTAGAGCGACAAAACGGAAATATAAACGTAAATAAATATTTCACTTCGAACCCACAGCCGTCGCCTTGTTGTCACACCCTTGTGCCGCTGCACCACGACGGCCTCACTAAAAACATTTACCTCCAATACGAAAAAGCCGACGACGAAAGCCACATCTGCTATATTATTAACAAAACTGGGAAGAACATCTAAATCACTTAACAAAAGATATCGATAGTACATTCTTATCTAATAAGCGGACCATTCATCCCCAATATTTTATGATACCATTGTCAAGCGGTCACCGACACCAATAGCAGTTTACATAAATTTACTCTATCATTATCTTATTAGAAACCAACGCGAGGATGGAATCAGTGATTGTTGAACTCTGTACTATTATCTAGGAGTTTATTCCCATTGTACTTTCAAACCTACGAGTATATCACATTAGGGGAGTATATCATATAGGTTATTAGGGAGAATTTAGGTGGAAAGTCTAGAGTGGAGTGTCTTTGAACTTTTTTTGTTATGAGAAAAGGACAAGGCAAACGAGCGTTCGGGTCACCTGAAGGTTAGTGATCACCGCCGCCCACGACCCCGTGCAACACCAGAGGAGCTACAGGTGCGTTGCCGGCCTTTAAGGTGGAGGTAGACGCGCTTTTAGAAGGTACCCATATCATATGAACTAGGCTGATTTTAAAAATTAAAATAATTCACGCTGTATCTCGCATAAAGCAGGGTAGATAGATACGCGCGATGTTAAATATCTAGCAAAATGGACAGAAAATAAGAAACGGAATCGTTTGCTATATGTAAGAGACCATGAAGCTAAAAATGTATGTTTTTAAGTTATTACCTAAGATGAACGGTCACGCCCTCGATGACAGCGAATCACACTTGTCGAACGTTATAGACGCATGCTCTTATTTATCTATATCATAAACTTACTTAATGTAGAGTTACAATATATATTTAAATATGTCTTCTAACTCTGAATTACAACATATATTAAATTTCCTTATTTTAAACAATAAAATAAGGAAAGACTTTTTAATTTCGAAGTCGGTGCATGGTTGTTGCAACAAGTGATGTGTAGATTTTAAAGAGATGCTTTTCGAATGAGTACGTAGTGGTTGTCCTATGTAAAACTTCAATCTTAATTTGTATAAAAAATATTCGGGCAAATTGAGATCCTTTTTTTTTTTAAGTCGGTTGAAAATTAAAACATCCTATTTTTAAAAATTGGTTGGAAAGAAATGCAACGATTGAGGAATCTCATTTAAGGCGAAAAGTTTTACCATTGTTTTTCCTTGTAAGTATTACAGTAAACGTAGGTGATCTATGGTTTTCATCATCAGTTCCTCGTCATCACCATGGGACCACCTGTGATACCCTTTCAAACAAAAAACAACTATCGAAATCGGTTCTTGCGTCTTCGAATAATCGATGAACATACATAAAAAAAAAGATTCCAACGAATTGAGAACCTTTTTTTGAAAGTCGGTTAAAAATCGATACAGCCATTTTAAGTATCGTATTAACCAACATCCAAACGTACTTATAATGTCATTATATTATATCAATACTATGTATATATTGAGGCCGTCGTGGCGCAGCGGCACAAGGGTGTGACTTCAAAAAATCGACCGCTTGTGGGTTCGATGCCTACTCGAAGAAGTGAAATATTTATTTACGTTTATATTTCCATTTTCTTCGCTATAGTGTCGAGGCAAAGCGCGGCGTTGAGTTCTGCCACTCAACACGCAATGCCTCCAGAACTCGGCATAAAGTGGGGAGTCTTAGCACTAGGTTCCCTCTTTCTGCCCTGCTATGTGCGGGATTACAGTGTGAAGCTAAAAAAATAATGTATATATTTGTACTATAGATAAACTCCGTTGCTTTCATGCGTCTTATTAAGTTTTTTGACCCACAGCGCTTCACTGTAAAGTTCGAACTGTAAACATTGTCTTGTTTCTTAAAATAAATATTATTAAAGAATTGAATGTAATTACACTAATATATAGCGTAGTACGAGTGGTAAATATAAATATTATTTTTTTATATAAAGTTTTGCGTATGTAAGACGTCATAACATTGAACAAGTATATAGAATATCCTTTACAATATATATATAACAATATTTACATTTACAATTTGAGTAATAAAACATTAAAACTGTTTTTTTTTAAATAACATTTATAGAAATATATTATTACAGATATGTCTGTTCAAACCTAAAATTCATTATCCACAAAATATCTCTAAATACACCAATGTCTTTATATGCTATCGACTCTAAATGCTACTGTTCTGGGTTCAATTCCCATCGGAGATATGAATTATTGTGGTTAAAAAAGTAATGTACGGTGTCGACATCCGTCTCTCAACACGCGATGTCTCTTAAATTAGACGGAAAGTGGGGATACGAAGTGTCTTAACGCAAGGTTCGCTCTGGGAAACCTGCTGGGAACTTTGCAACGTGAAACAGGACCAAAATGGATACTACATAGCAACATATTTGCTTTAAAGGAAGTGTACATCTTTTTCCCTTTTTTAAGAAAGGTATAATGCAAAAACTGGATAAATCAATAAAAAATATATACAATAGTTAAATAATAATAATAAAAAGGCCAAGCCAGTCGGGTACAAGCGTCTGACTATAAACGCGACAGGTTGTACGTTTTATACCCACTCGAGGATATTAAATATTTAATATTTTCATCTATTCGCCCTTCTTCCGCCACTCAACCGCCAAATTTCGGCGAATAGTGGGGAGCCGAGTATCTTAGCACTATGTTCCCTCCGCCTACCCTGCTATATGCGGGATACTGCGTGAAACTGAATTTTTCTTTTTGTTAAAATCTATTCACATGCATCATACCGTATGCAATAAACATTTCCTATTTACAATGTACAACTATCATTATAATCGGTTCAGATTTTTC